>JAJONR010009656.1:0-21469 GCA_029582245.1 Solanum etuberosum
ACCATATATATATATATATATATATATATATATATATACTGTATTGGTATCATTAAGATTTCTTGTTCAGAAATTACTTATTAATCAATGATACTATAAGAGTATAGAGTCAATTCCCTAAATGGTCACCCAAGTTTAGGGAATTTCCTTGAAATATCATTTATGTTTCATTTAGGACCAAAATATCACTCAACTATCATTATTTTCCTCCAAATATACTTAACACTTCAAAAGTTTCACTCTCTCCTAGTTGGCATGTCATGTCATTGAAGCTTCTTTTTTTTTAAGAATAGACTTATTTAATTCATCAAACTCATTTAACTAAAATGATGATCTTATTATTTTCTAAAAAGTATATATTAGTTTATTAAGAAGAAATTTTCATGTTTAAGAAAACTTTTATCATAATTAATTTTTATTTTTTTATGCTCTGAAGAATAGTTTTTTAAAATTTACTATAATGTCATCAATTTTGAATACTTAAAAACAAATATATTCAAAAAAAATACTGATATATAAATCACTCATGAATGTCAACTTACATCAATTAATCATATATTATATAATCGATCAATAATATTAAAAGTCAATTAACTATTCAAAAATAATTAATTGGGTACTTTGAAAACCATACTTACAATATCTTTTCTTGAAAAGAAAATAGAAAGTGAATAATATTTATATTAGAAAATAAAATTTTGATCTTTATTTATCAGTATATTAATCTCATATAATATGTATATTATTGAATTAAAATAGGCAATTCAATTAATTATTACTTGTATTTCATGAATTTGGGATGAGTAGAATATATATATATATTGATGTTTAATTGTATGATAAGTTAAAGTATAATATAATATAGCAATTAAAGAATACAAATAAAAAAATAAATTAAAAAAAGTTAAATAATAATTTTCTCTTTCTTACCAACTGTTTTGTCAACCTTACAAATTTATTTGAATACCTTTATAAAAAAAAATTGCTTAAAATTTTCAAATAATTTACTTAGGAATTTTGAAAATTATCAAGTAATAATTGCATACAAAGTTATTGAATTTTGTTTGGTAAGAAAATATAAAGGAATTAGTTTTTTTTAAAAAATTATAATCTTCATAAATTCTCATGTAATTTATATATTTGTTTTGTAGAGACATAAGTTTGATGAATTAAATAGGTCTATTATTTTTTTAATATGATGTAATAACATGACATATCAATTAGAATAAAAGGAAATTTTTGAGATATTTAGTATTTATTTTTTTTGGATAAAAATAGTAATGATATTATTCACTTTTTATTTTTTTCAAGAAAAAAATATTGTAAGCATGAATTTCAAAATACACAATTAATTTTATTGTAATAGTTAATTGACATTTAATATTATTGATTCATTATAAAATTTATGATTAATTGACGTAAGTTAGCATTCATGAGTGATTTGTATATCGATATTTTTTTTGAATGTGTATATTTATAAGTATTCAAAATTGATGATATTATAGTACGTTTTAAAAACCTATTCTTCATAACATAAAAAATAAAAAGTTTAATTATAATAAAAGATTCTCAAGTATGAAGATTTATTCTTAATAAACTAATATATATATTTATTTTTTAAAATAATATGATCATTATTTTAGTTAAATGGGTTTAATGAATCAAATTAGTCTATTATTAAAAAAAAAAGCTTTAATGACATGTCATGCCAATTAGGAGAGAGTGAGACTTTTGAAGTGTCAAGTATATTTGGAGGAAAATAGTGATAGTTGAGTGATATTTTGGTCCTAAACGAAACATAAATGATATTTTAAGGCAATTTCCTAAACTTGGGTGACCATTTAGGGAATTATTATGTATATTGTTGTGGTATCATTAGGTTTCTTATTCAGAAATTTTTCATTAGTCAATGATACTCTTATAATATCATTCACTAATGAGGAATTTCTGAATAAGAAACATTAATGATACCACAACAATATACATATACTCTTATAGTATCATTGATTAATGAGTAATTTCTGAACAAGAAATCTTAATGATACCAATACAGCCTTAATGAATGGGGGTATGAACTGTAAATTTTTTTGAAAGAATGAATATTTTTTGAATTACTTTGGATTTGGGTATGAACATATTACTATTTTGAATTTTATGACCCATTTATGTAGTTTCCCAAAAAAAACGGAAAAGTTATGCAAAATATTCATTCATAAATTTTATTTACCATATTTTTAGCCCCATTTTCAATAATTACTTAATATGGTCATTCGGCCTTACTAATTTCCAAAAAAATAGTCACCCGCTTCTGGGTCGTCTTCTTCAGCAGTGTTCTTCATCTTCTT
This sequence comes from Solanum etuberosum, assembly GCA_029582245.1. Lineage (NCBI taxonomy): Eukaryota > Viridiplantae > Streptophyta > Magnoliopsida > Solanales > Solanaceae > Solanum > Solanum etuberosum. The sequence goes on from JAJONR010009656.1 coordinate 2,346, forward strand.
CTTCGTTGTTCTTCATCATCTTCTTCTTTTGCTCCTTCTTTGTCCTCTTCTTCTTCCTCCTCATTCTTCTTCCTCCTTCTGCTTCACCACTTTTCTTAGTCTTCTCTGTCTCATTCTGTCTTTTTTTAATTTGACAAGCAAATTATATATCAAAAGAATTGAAATATTGAAAGGATCTTATATCTAAAATTTGAAATTGTTTGAAGTTGATTTTAAATTGAACGAGATTGAATAGTCAGTTGTATACTTCATATATAGTCGGTGTATACTTCATGTACACATAATGTTTCAATTTTATGAGTGTATCATAATGAACTATCAATGTATAGTTCATGTATAATTAAACGATTTCAATTTTTTTAGTGTATCATAATGTATAGTCAGTGTATAACTCATGTATATTTAACTATATTGCATAGTCAATGTATACTTTATGTGACTTTTAACAAACTATATTGTACCATCAATGTATATTTTCTATGACTTTTTATTAATTTTTTATGTAAATAAATCATGTCTATATTTATGGTAAACTAATTACATTATTGTATATATTTGTGATTGTCTAAAAAAAAAAAAAAAAAAACTGGATTATATGAATAGCTGTTTTTATATTCTCACTCATTACTGTCACGAAAATACTACAGGTCTACATGTAAAAAATTTAAACCGGCTCCTGTAAAAAAGCAACTTTTTTCCTTATGTCAACCCAACCCCACAGCGCCTCATTACTATCACTAGAAGAAATATCCCAACTATTACGAAATTATGTTATACAAGTGAAGAGAATACTAAAATTCCCAAAAGAAACAGAAAAGACACCCCATGAAACCTGAATAGTTCTATGTCAACAGTTATCATAAAGCTCGAAACGAGGAACAAAACCAGATTAGCTATGCTTGTGCCTGCTAAAGAGAATGATAAAAAATCGAACCAAGAAATAACAGCAACTGCATACAACATACCATGAAGACACAATCGCATAAGAACCACAAAAAAAACAAAAGTATGTAACATAATTATACCCTCAGGGAAACGAACCTAGAAACAATTACAAAACTGGAGATGAAGCACCTTAACCGACCCCAGCAAATCAATGCAAGATACAAAATTAATGCATCTCTTTGGTCCTGAATAATAAAAATTTCCCCCTTTCTGCCTAACTACAAAAAAAATGCCTCTTCTAAAAGAATATTACAAAGGAGATATCAACACCCTATGACACACAACAGAACAATTATTTTATCAAAGCCTCCACTTGTGTCCATGAGTGGTCAACAACTGCAAGGTAAGTGACAAAAATACAAGGGCAACAACCCTGAATAAAAAGCAAAAGAACCCCAGAATCATCTGCCTGCCCGTTTGTAGTGTCTGTTTACACCAGTATATTGAACACCATCATATTAGTAGGGACCCATGGGTGGCATGCCAAATGGAGGCATGGGAGGCATTCCCATCCCACCCATTGGAGGGAGTGGCGCAGCAAAACCTCCTCCCATGCCTGCACCTCCCATACCTGGCATTGGTGGAGCAGGCAAAGCCAATGGAAGCAGCTGTGCATACATATTCTGCAATCAACCAGTAAATATTACTTGCAAAGCGTTTGTTGGACATCAACAGATTGAAGAGATTGTCAATTTTGCCACAAGAAGGGTGTATGTACGTGTCAATTGTTAATATATTACAAAGATCCATGCAATTTCAGTAATAAATTCCAGATGGAAATAAGGAAATAAATGCATCTAGTTGTAACCATGGTTAGGTTCGCTATGTACGTACCTGCTGCTTCATAACATCCTTCTCTTCATTCTCTCTGGCTTTTGCTTCACTTTGAGCTTCAATCTTATCTTTTATTAGCTCATCAACCTTGCCAGTGTATTCACGGATAAACTGAGAGAGAGAGCCAAGTTAAACAGTGACTGCTGATGGCAGTATGGAATAAGACTATTGAGAAGCATCCCGATGGACGAAACCAAAAATGATATGATTAAAAGAGAAGTAAAACAGAGAAGAATATGATGAAAAAACATGAGCAAAGAGCTGTAAGCCGCATACACAAATAAAGAAGGTTAATGCAAAGTTATCTTAGTTTTATGGAATTTCATAGAGCAACGGACAATGGAAAAAAGAAATAAGAATTATCTTGTCCCAGATAGGCAAATCTTCAAAACAGCAGCAGACTGTCAACATTGAGGGTGTACTGGATTAAGATTTTTCTGTTATGGTCTAACAGTTCATTTTGGAAAAACTTTCTTGTAAAAAACACAGAGATAGACCAAAATGCTTTGCCTCATCAGAACCTTGCGGAGAAGTTTTGCTTTAAAGAGCATAGCAAATATGACAAGGCAATATGAATTGCATATGGAAGACAACATGAGTGCTTTAACCACACTGCCTAAACGGGAAAAAAAGACTTCGTGAGAAGCTGGATTATAAAAATAAAAGGCTTACAATAAATAGGTCTACCAGAGGAAAGGATACAACAAATCCAACTGAGAAGGATGTCTTTTTTATTACTTCCTCCGTCCCATTTTGTGTGGCACCCTTTCCCTTTTAGTCCGTCCCAAAAAGAATGTCACCTTACTATAATTAGAAACAATTTAACTTTAAAATACCCCTTTTACCCTTGATGAAATGATTTTCAACCTCACAAATATCTAAGAATTGTTTTAGACCACAAGTTCCAAAAGTCTTCCTTTTCTTCTTAAACACTGTGCCAAGTCAAATGGTGCCACATAAAATGGGACGGAGGGAGTAGCAGATACGCAAAAGCGCGCACATACAGAATCAGGGTGGAGGTTCAGATAGTTACCTGTAACAGGTAAGGGAATGCAAAGTCAATCATATTATTCATCCAGGCAAGCTCAAGGGCAACATCTGGCCGAATCAAATCATAACAAACAAATAGGCATGATGCGAAGCATTCTTTCTTTCCCTGCAAAAACAAGCATCAACGGTTAGGATCTCAATTCCATTTCCCCCTAAAGCTTTTCTATACAACGATAAAAAGTAAAAATGCAAATAAAAGGTTAAAAGTAAAAGACTTCAGGAAATTCTAGATGTCACTACATTAGAAGTTCACTAGCATTTAACAATGCACAGATAAACGGGGCAATCCACCTCGGACTTTGTCAGACCAACAAATATCATTTCCAGCCAAATTATTTTGTACCCTCCTTAACAACTCCCATCCATAAAACAAATTATGCATATAGCAACAAAAACTTCCAGTCATATCTGCCAATGCTTTAAAGTGTACCAACTCTTTCTTTTTTCTTGGGTATCGTTGCATTTAATCTTAGGGAGTGTGGGTGTTCTCTGACACCCACAAATACTCAGAAAACCAAGACAGCCCATTCCTACTCACATGTCACAATAATTTAATTATGAAGCCGACATATGACGGAGAAAGTATTAACTATTTTCAGCAATCACTGAGTTTACCTCTTTAGGAGCTTGTAAAAAAGGAAGAACACAGATGATTCTTAAAATTAAAGCCATATACCTGTTCGATGAAATAAACAAGCAACTCCTCTGCAAGTTCGCGATCTCCAGATTGTGAGGCTGTCTCCATAGCATCTTTGTAGAGATTATCTTTCTTTGACAAAGCAATAGATTGCTTCCACCTACCAGCTTTCTTATAGATAGAAGCAGCAACACGCCTCATCTCAAGAAGCTCATGCTTCTCTATCTGCTCGGAAAACAAGAAAAGCGAAAATAGTTGTGAGACATTATAAACACAGAGAGATAACTTTAGAAGAACTAGCCTCCACCTTCTGAGCAAGGCCAATCTGATCGAAGTTATCATGCAACTCAATTGATTCACGTAGTCTATCATAGTCTTCTTCCTCAACATAAATTTCGTTAAGTGCCTCATTCACCGCAGAAACATTGTTGCTCTGAACAGCAATCATGTAAGGCTTGACTAGGCGAAGGTGACCAGCCTGATGTCAGTCCAACAAAGAAACCAAATGGTTTAGAAAGAAAAATATATATCACAAAATATAATCCAAACAATTCCTCCAAACCAAGAGATTGGCTAATAAGTGAAGACCTTTCTCATTATGTCCACAACGCGTGTGTGATCTACTCTAAGTGCAAGAACATTTAGAAGGTCATTAATGAGATCAGGATGCTCTTGCAAATAAAAGTGGACGGCCTTGTAATAAAGCTCCACATTAGCAACTTTGACAGCAATGTCTTTGAACTGCATATGATCCCAGGCATCTGGAGAATGATTCATAACAGTGGTGGCAGCATTATCAAATTCATCATATTGGATGTACAAATATGTGAGTTCCTTCCAGTGTTGCTGCTCATCGCAGGCACGAATAAGCTTGGGAATGTTGAGTCTGGTGGAGAATAATTTAATGTGCTCCATGAGCTTCTCGTGACGATATCTAGCATATAAAACACCAAGTTCTGTGAATATACCCATATGTGCACGCTCCAAACCCAACCCACTCTCCATAAGAGAGATTAATTCATTAAAACATCCTCTATTTTGGTAAAATTCACTAACTTCCTCCAAGTCATCCACCTGCAGAAGTAAAAAGAGATTATACAAATCAAGAGTAGCCCAGAAGATCAACTTAGATGCAAATGAAGACAATAGAAGTACCAACAATATCTGCTCAATAATAACTCGTAAAACACAGTTAAATACCTGCACTATAATGTTAAGCCCACAAATTTGAGCCAAACGGAACTCCTCAGCATCGACGCAAGCAAAGCAGACGTCTTTCCATGTCTTTGCACTATTTGCCTTGCGTGCTGCATCGACAGCGCCTTGAAATTGATTTAACTTCACAAGTGTGCTGGCCAACTTGGCCCAGTTAGAAATGAAAGCAAATATGATTTTTGCAGCCTCATATAATCCTTCATCAAACAACTTGTCACCAACATTAGGTAGATTAGCAACATTGGGCATGAGAATAAACTCTTCAATGTCACCCAATCGATCAATTTTAGCATATGCATAAATGAGTTCACTGTCAACTTTGGGCTCCTTTGTCTTCTGCCTGACCATCAGCAGATACTTCACCAGGTCATGGTAAACATCCGCATCCTCTGCAGCTCGAATTACATCCAAAAAGTGGGTGGCGTCATCTGCACGAATAAATGACTCAATAGCATCACTCACTAATCCTTCTCTTAGTTGAGCTTTAGCCACCTGACTCCAAACAGCATCTTCTTCAACTCGGAACGCAAACTCCACAGCCCGGTTAATATCACGAATGTTGTCAAGCAGAACGTTAACAGCCTGGACATTCAAGTTGAACTTCTTGAAGATTGCAAAAGCTTCTTCATAAAGTTGTGCTTCGACAGCAACCTCCCCTACTGCAGGTCCATCAAAATTATCAAGTCTATTGATATAGTCCATTACTCTGGATGGATCGGCTTTGATGGCTGTCAGGATAAGCAAATTCTGCAGATTAAAGTTCCCACTGAATGCAGAATTCTGGAGCACAATCTTTTCAAGAAGTTCAATCAGTTCATGGGGAAGATCAGCAGTCATGAAAGCTTTAACAGCTGCAGAAACTTGCTCAGGGCTCTTGCTTTCAGGCAGAGCAGTGGAAACAACTTGATCAATAAGCTGCCTTCTAAACTCATTTTCGGGATTAAGAACTTTCTCCCAAATATCACCATCCATCCTCTCAACCACATACCTGAAAACAATTATAACATGACAGTTTACTCCACTGATAGACAACTGATAAACTAGTTATTATCGCAAACCTAGTGAATAACTAACCTTGCTTGAAGTTTGAACAAAGAGTTCTTGTTTGTCACATTAATAAGTTCATCATCACATTGCCCTCTCCTATATGCAACAACAGCAAGGGTAGGATCACGCTTTTCACAATATTTACCAACAACGCGTGAGTCATAGTATGGATTGGTTGTGAGGAAGTGCTCTGGGTTGTTATTGCCATCTATGATGATCTTTCCCAGAGCATTGTGTACATGCACATCTTGACTTCCTTCACTTACAAGATGCTCCAAAAACTGTGTCAGCAAGCGGAGTCGATTCCTGGGAACCAATAGGTTAAAGGCTTAACACACTAAAAGTTGGTAACGAACACTTTTGAAGCAACTCTACAAGGATAAACAAAGACCTTTTTTCACATTCTTCCACTAGGGGCTCAACTGGAAGCAGAGAACGCACAGACAGGATCAATCCCTTAATGAAATCCTCGGGACACTCATCATCTAAAAGCTGCCCTACGACTAAAGGTGCATTTCCTGGATTAACCTGTTCCATAGAAGATAAAAGGCTTGTCATTTCCCACTTGCAAAGACTTCAATAAAACAAGTATCACACAGAAACCATACAAACCTTTTGGACATAACCTTCAATATACCGTAGCATATTGTTGGTATAGAGGTAGTGTGTGAGGTCAGGAACAAAGCCAAAGCGGTCACAAACATTAATTAGAGGCCGAGCATCGGGAAGTTTGGCTTCCATCAAGAAGTTCTTTGTCTTTTCCGCATCATAGAAGTTTGATTCTCTTGTGACACGCTCAACCTCCTTGATTTGACCAGTTCTGGCAGCTGACTCGATGTATTTAAAGTGGATATCAGGATCCTCACTGCACGAGACCCAAAAAGACAGATAAATTAACAATTAAAATCATCCCGCCAAAATGGCCAAAAGTGTCTCCTCTAGTATGTACCTGGAACTCAAATATGATCCCAGGAAGAAATATAACCCCTCATAGGACTTAAATTGCTCAAAAAGCTTTATGCAAGCATCAACACCCAACTGCTCACAGTACTCTTTTGCAACCTGCAAGACTCATAATCAGCCAAGATGCCATTACTGTGTAGTATTCCCAAGAAATGCCTCTGCTTGAGTTTATGCATACATTATAGGTGCAGGTACATGATAAATTCCAGAAGAAAATCTCTTCTGCAATATGACAACATAACCAGTACCTGAACAATTATTTGAAGGTTTCCTTTGATATTGATAACAAGGAGGTCCTTCATGCACTCAAGTGCCCATTCACGTGAAAGGGTCCCAAAAAACTCAACCAAGGCCTACGAGGAACAGCATCAATCAGGTTAAGTCGGACAAACTCCTATAGAAAAGGTATATATGATCTAAGAATATTCCAACCTGAGGCTCAATTGCATGTGTATTAACAATGACGCGCTTGATATCAGGCAGTTCGGAATAGTGCTGCAGAAACAAAACATGATTATTCTCACTTAGCAGACGTTTATCGAGGAAAGTTAAGGCAGAAATGCTGATAATGATTCAACCTGCAGAGCCCGCACGTAAAGACCAGCTTTCTCACAAAGTTGAGCAATCCGAGGTCGATCATAATGACTGAACATTCCATTTGCTAATATAGCATCAGCAACATTCGGGAAAGTCACGAGGTTGATTTCCAAGACCTGTATAGAAGAGATAAGTTACAATTCAGAAGCAGAATGTATTAAAAGACAAACTTTACTAATGAAAAAAGTAAAGAAACCTTGGTCTGCAGAAAGCCATGCTCTGGAAGGTTAGGTTTCAGAACATCCAATAAAAATGCTGTTGCCTCACGGATCATATTCCTCTATTAACAAAAGCAGAAAGAAAGATAATATGTTGTCAGCTATGCACTGCATCCCATAGAAAAACATAGCAAACATTGTAAAGTGCTTAAGAAAAGGATAAAATTGCAATAATTGTAAGTCGATTAACCTGCAGAAATAGATCGGTGATAGTGTTGTAATCAACAGGACAACCACCCTCCATTTGGGACATCATGAGCGCAAAGTTAACAGCTCCCTGCATAAACAGAGCAATTGTTCAACTTCATCGAAACTAGCACTTGTCAGATTTACAAGTGCTCATTTTCTCTTCATCACAGACAAGGCAACTTTCCAAACTGAGTACAATATCTTGAAATGACATCATTAAATACACAATTCTAGTTGCAATTTTCTCCTCAAAAAAGAAAACACAAGTTAAGCAGTACCATATGGTCAAAAATATTAACATTCAAATATCACGGAGTAAATCCCGTAAAATCTACTAAATGAAGCTAGCAGATAAGGATGGGAAACAGATAACATTATGACTCAAGTAACTTTTCACATCATACCTGAGGATCAGATCGAAGAATTGTTTGAAGGAGGAACAAATAGTCAGGTGTATATCCAACCTGTACCAACCAAAAAATCATTTTTAATATCCAACCCAGAATTAATTTATACTAGAGAGGGTTGAACCATCTTAGATATAGCCAGCTCAGACAAGCACCAAAAAAGAAGAAAACTGAACTAATCAAAAAACAGAAAGAGGGAAAAGAAAACAAAAAGTAGTCAGCCAGACGAACAAATGGAAATCACTGACCTGCTTGGAATATATCAGAATCTTGTCAAACTCCCTGCGCTCAGCAAAAGCAGCAACAACTTTCGGAGTCGCTCTTGCTTTGATATATATCTTTAGGGCAAGGTCATTATCAACAGTCTACAAAAGAAGTATGACTGCAATCAATAACAAGAACAATAGACTACTTGCAAAAACAAAATCAAATAAAGTGACAGCAATGAAATTAATGAATTTCAACTTCAAAATTGAACCTTCACAAGATCCCCAAGTTCCTCACTACACTCCAGCTTATCCTCAGCCAACCAGTTCTCCAACAGGTTTTTCTTGTTCTGGTTGACAACAAGGCGCGACAGTTCCAATGATTCAAAAGCATTTAGCTTTCCTTTCGTTAAAAGTGTCCCAAAGTACTGCAATAAGGGAGGTGTTTGCCCTGCTTGAACAGGAACACTCTGCAAAGAAGACCAATTACAAAACTAAATAAATTAATATATGTATCACCTTTTGCAGAATAACAAATGAATTCCAGAAACTCTTCTGAGACCAGTAAGGCAATGAAATCCTGCGGAAAAAAAACATAATTTCCATATCATAATTCATAACCAATACCTGAAATTTGGCAACAGTGTCAGGCGTACGGAGTATGCCTTGAGGTGATTCCGCTGCAAGCTCCGCAGCTTCTTTGTACTTTGTCTGGGCAAACAACTCTTGGAACCGCTGGACAACCTGAGGACATATAACAGTGATACACTAAGATCATTGTAGAGAAAGACATCCTCAGATTATCAACATGTTGAATCAATAAGATCAAAAGCTTTTGATAAAACTGCTAACTGCTGATGATATCTACGGCAAGCAATAATTCATTTTACTATATTGTTCTCAGAGAAGGAAACGATGATATGATAGCAAAAATCATGGTGCACCATATAACGGGTAAAGATCCGGTAGATTTCCAATAGAAGTTGACAATATGATATCAACTTACTAAATTCTCAGCCCCAGGAAGGTTTCCTCTTTTGGCAAGATTGACAGCAAGCTCCAGATTATTCAACTGGAATATTATGTGTACAAAGTTTATGTTTAGGTTAAATAAAATGCTAATGATACAATATAATAATAGAATAAAATGAAAATTGACGTACTTGGCCACTGACAAAAGGTACTAGAGTTGCTTCATTAACTGTGGCAAGCAACACTTGGCCTCGCCTGTTGATGGCATAGAAACCACCAATAGATGAAGCTTCTGCTGTCAGAAAAATAGGATCTGGGCTGATCCTATTTCTGTACACTGCAGTAGCTGTTTCGAGGTCATACACAAAGAGAAGCCCAAGCTTTGTGATGACATAAATTAAACTGTATTTATGAGATATCTGCCAGAATAACAAAGAGCCGTGTTATAGTAAACTGAATTCATAAAATGCAGAAAGACAAATAAAGTGACAACAGCTCCACACAGGGAAGGTAAGAGATACCTGCATGGAAACTGGGAAATCATCAGCAAAATCAGGAGGAAAGAAGAGATCTGCCTGTTTCTTCGTAAAAGAAGGTTTCCCTGCAAGCATTTAACATATTAAGAGAACTGATGACAACCATATGAGGCAATTTTTGCCCCACAATTTTACTAAATAACTTCACAATTAAACTACAGGTGGTAGGAATAAGAGAGCAGTGTTTTGACCTGGCTGGGCTCCAAGCTCAATGACATGCAACTTTGATGTGACTTGTCCAGCATTTGAGGACTTCGTGGCAAAGGAAATGAGTATGGAATCCCTTTCGTTTCCAGGAACCTGAATAAAGCAAGAAACAGTCAGGCAGGAAAACATAAAATCAACAACGGCTGAACACATTAAAAGAAGAATTATGGAGGATTCTTTCTCACCCTGAATGAGGCAAATGCTGCAGCATGTGCCTCGAGAGCTTGACTGCGTTGCTGATCCACTGAAAATAATTGCATGTTTCCTTTGACCAGTTGAGGCCTCTATTAACAGAAGTCACAGCAGAATAGTCAAAAAAGGAAGTGCATGTCCCTCCTATATTCAATAAATATGAGAATCTTAACAAATACAAACATGTTTCTCCCAGACTTTTAAAAATCCCACTCTTTTGAGCTCAAAATTTTAAAACAATAGCATCAAACATCCAAGTAGCAAAAAGTAATTGCAGTATACTAGCATTTTGATGCAATTAACCACTATCATAGCATGTTACACAATCCAAATACAAAAAAAAAAACATGCAAAAGCATGTTACAACGATGGGGCGTAGACAGAGCAATCACAGAGACTTAAAAATCAGACAATTTAGAAAATCTGACTAGCCCTACACAAACGTCTTAGGGTCTGCATCCCCGATGACATAGAAAAGGCTACTTGGGAAGTTAAGTAGGTGTGCTTTCAGGAATAAGACATCAAGATTAAGCTTTCCACTAACATATAAGCATTACACACCTCTGGTGATCCTGGCGCAATACCAATTAAAACCAACCATTTCTCAGAAGGGTCACATCGGTAGTTGATTATTTGGTTGTTGGCTAAATTTGCCGTTCTATCAAACATCTTTACAGGCTCAGAATCCCCTGCACAAAGACAAGAGGGAATTATTAAGGACACAACCATCCACCATTTTCAAAATGTGTAAAACAAATCATTACCAACAGAAAAAAGAGCTTCACCAGGCAAACAGGACAAAAAAAAATGTTGTAATGTGAAATGAGAAATTGTCTTACCTTCAATTGGCCAATGATAGACTGCCGTTTGGGTAACAAGACCTAACATCTTCGGTGTAATCCATTTCCAGAAAACAACCTGTAGTACACATTTGGTCGTTATATGGCAGAACTCATCACATGATTGATGACCATGGGCAGTAAATAATGCATAAACCAAATCAAGTAAATACGTAAAGCAAGCACCTGCTCAGGCATCTGATATGATTTTATTTTCTGTTTTGCCTCGATATTGAAAATCTGCAAGTGATCTTGACTGGTTCCAGGAACTTGAGCTTCAAGAGATAAGAGAGGATTGCATCATGCCATCATCAAGAAACAGAGGAAGAGTGGTCTTCCCATTTTTCAAAAAAGAATTAACGTGAGGAAGGGCAGTTTTTCAAGCTTAAAAAAAATTAACCCATTTAAAACAGATTTCTCCTGTATACACTCCATCTCTTAAATTAACAAATTGTTTGATTGAAATAATAATCTATAATTCGTGCAAGAAAACAAATAGAAGGGTTAGCATGGCTTAGCCAAACTACAAAGTGCTGTATCTAATTAGAATTTCAAAAACATACACCAGGATGTCAGTGGGAAGAGGGATTCTGTAAGCAATATAACAGCTGACATGTAGCAGCAACACTGATAAGTTCCACTACTGTAGAAAATATAATGAAGATCCGACTAGAAACTACATGTTCGAGATAAGCTAAGAAATGCATCAACCATTAGCATCAAGTTAACAACACTCGAGTGAATTAAGGTGTTGTGAGAAAAGGAACTAAAATGTATCATCTGATGGCGCAACTTCTTCAATTTACAACTTCCTCTGTCAAATTAAGAGTGGTCACCATTCAGCTTCTTATGTTTCACTCACTCCAATCAAAAAGTGTGTCATCCACACAAGGAGGAGATTACGACACACAGCAAAGTCAAACCTAATCAACCTCCTTGATCTATACCATAATTATTACATAGCTTGCTATAAGCTTCACATGTGCACTTTGCACTTATTATAATTATTGCTCTCCCTTTTTTTTTCTAGTTTCAAAATTCTTTTGCTATCCCTTTTTACTTCTTTCTAGTCTCAAAGTTCTTTAGCACATCAAGATAATGGTGAAGAGAGACTTCTCTTTTGCTCAAAGGTGAATTAGCCAACAAACTATGAAGTTAGTAATCACAAAATACATGCAGTTCAGGTGTTCGTTCCTATCAAACCCATTCATAAGTCAGTAACTTTGAACTAGTACCAAAACCATCCATGAGATTCTAACACTTGTCAAAGATTACATACCTTTTAGAGCCAAAATTCTAGAATTAGGATTCATAAGAGCAGAATCAGCCGTAATTGGACGCCTCAAAGGTTGCAATGGCATGTTCATATCAATAATCACCACACTATTCTGAGGCGACGTCTCTCTTACACATATATACTTATCCGATTCCATGGTAACATTGGTGAATGTGATGAACTGCGGGTTCACCCCTATACTTTGCAACTGCAAGAGCCATCAACATAATTTGAAATTTAATGCCAAAAGCAAAAACAATATCAAATCACAGATCTGGCAACAGAACTACATATGACAGATCTAACTAAGAGTGCATACATGCTAAGCTACCAATACAAAAATACTAATACAGTCAAAAAGTACATATGAAGGCTCAATTATTCGTGAAATTAATTTACCGTAAGTGTCTCTTTCATGGTGATCGGAGCATTGGCAGCCGCCATGATGGCGAGATCAAAGATAATGGATCAGAGCTCCGGATCTATGAGTAATTGCAAACAGCGAGGGCGGATGAAAAGGGCGATTTGGTACGAAGCCCAAACGCCAGAGATCTCAAACGAAGAAGAATCCTCGGAGTCTCCCAGAGACGAAAGGAAGTGGGAGAAAGAGATCCAGACAGAGAGAGGGGGGAAGGACAGGGTTTTTCTGAAGAGAGAGGACTGATGCTTGGAATGAATTTTGTAAGCAGTAAGTACTGGGTATGTCTAATTAATATTAATTAAGATTAACATTAATATAATGGCGAGGAGAGTGTATATATATATATATATATATATATAATAAAAATAAAATAATGGGAGACTATAGGCGAAATATGGAATTTTTGGATTAGAGAAAACTAAACTGGCAAGTCTTTTGAGTTGTAAACAGGTTGTTTCTTTGAGATCCGAACAAATGAAAAGTTAGGGGTCAGGTTGTTCGACTGTATTAGTAAAAATAATGCATGAATTTTTGTATATAAGTAGTATTTATTGGGTAAACTTTTTCATGTTATATATAATTAATGCATTATTGTATATTGACGAGTATATTATTAGTATTATGAATTTCTAAGTATTATTAATGCAAATTGATTTAAAAGTTGGTCAAACTTATTTTTTCAGTCATTTTTAGCTTTTGAAAGTGTTTGGCAAAGTTAAAAATAAATTTAAAATGACTTTAAAAAAAAGTCTAAAACTAAAAGTAGGTCTCCCTCTACTTTTTATTTTTTGATTTTAAAGCTATTTTTTTTAAGTCAATCCAAACGGGCTCTTAATACATGCATTAGCATAATTAAGACTCAATTACCCCTTAAAGCCCCTTTTACATCTTTTTCACCATAATTGCGAAGCATATTTTTGTAAATATATATTTTTATGTAATGCATGTATTTTTTTAATTCACATAATCAAACAATGCATAAAAAATAATCTATATATAATTAATATAAATATTATTAATACACTCTATTTAGCATTATATTTAGACGCCCTGCCAAATGACCCCTTTCCTTTTCATGTCTTATTAAAAACTTGAGAATTGGAAGACTTTCTCTTTATTTTAACGTTTTTTTTAATTTAAAAAATTAGTTTTATTTGAATGTGTTTTAAAAGGGTGTGGATGCAAGTTAAGACTTTTTTTTGTTTTTCAGCAGGTGTTTGGAGTCTATATTAGAGTTCCGATTAAATTCGGATGTGCACTGCATGGCTTATTCGGGGTTGACGCTCCCAACAGGATTTACTCCATACCAGGGCTCGAATCTGAAACCTCTGATTAAGGATGAAGCAGTTCCACCACTGCACCACAACCCGAGACCTTTTACTTATATGGAATGAGGCACCAGGTGTAAGTCTAGTATATCGTTAATTTTAAATATTTTATAAATTATTAAAACTAGAGCTAAGTATCAAAAACACACTTAAACTATTTTATTTTTTTGAGTTTCATACTTCTATTAGGAGTGTGAGAAGCACAACTAAACTATCACTTATAAATTTAACAAAAACACCTCACATAATATGTCAGGTATGTGTATTACACAAAAACAATCACATGAATTGCCACGTGGAAAATAGTTCCACCATGGTAAAAAGTTAAAATAAAATAAAATTATTTACCTAGGTAAATCAGAATCAAGAATTGGGTATATCAATTTAATGTAATCTAAACCAAGAACAGTGTAAGAAGTTAAGTTACGAACAACACTAAGTAATTTTCAAGAGCCCATTAAAGAACACCCAAAGTCAAAAGTTTTCTCAGCCCAAATGACAAAATCCCCAACCTGAGAAAGGTATGACAAGTTCAGCTGCGACAAAAACTTCAGAAACACTTTAAGAAGAAGGTGATTAAAAAATATATGTAATAGAAGTGAAGAAATGAACAAAAATGATTAAGAAATAATGCAGAAGAAGGGAAGAGTTTAAGATTTTAAAAATTAATTGAAAAATATTTTTTTGAAAAAAATATGTCAACAAAAAAGAAAAGTTACGTGGACGAAAATTTCTCATGAAATATCATATTATCTTAGCAACTATTTGATCTAAACTAGTTCACAAGTTGCTACAACCATTGTTTGATATTCTGCTACTACACTCGAGCGAGCAACCCCACTCTCTTTCTTACTCTTCCAGGACATCAAATTACCTCCTAATAAAACACAATATTCTGATGCAAAACGTCTATGAATAGGTAATTATGTTCAATCCATGTTTGCATACCCAAGTATCTGCGCATGGCCTCCATCCTCAGAGAGTAGTCTTTTGCCTGGTGCTGACTTTATATATTGTAAAATACGGACAATTGTATTCCAATGACATAACTTATAACACTCATTTGAAAAGAAAGGTATGCTCTAGTCAACTTTATCTTTATGGAAAAAATATTATATGCTCTATTCAATGTGAGATAATTCAATTTACCAATCAACCGTTTTTATCTTCTAAAGACACTTAGTAGATCCCTCTGTTCTTACAAGAGTTAAACATTGGAATTTGTAGGAGTGTCAATAAGCCTACATACCATCGTTCCCATATCTTCAAGAATGTATAAGGCCTTTCATATAACAACACATGATCTGGACTTAACAACCTCAACTTAAATCTGTTGAAGTCTTTGGTTTAAAATGTTGAAAGAGATATTATTTTAAATAAGTGATACCAATTTTATCATTACAAGTGATAACAATATCGTCAACATAAACCATCAAATAAATATACAGATTTGGAGTAGAATGCTAATCAATCAAAGAGTGATCAACTTCACTACGAGTCATGCCAAAATCTTGAAGTACTATGCTGAACTTCCAAATAATGCTCAAAGAGATTGCTTCCGACCATATAGTGACCGACAAAAATTGACATACAAGGCTACTAGACTCTCCCCTTCCCCCCGAGAAACAAAACTACGTGGTTGCTCCCCATAGATTTTTTCCTCAAGGTCACCGTGGAATAACACATTCATAATGTCTAACTGTTGAAGAGGCTAACAGTGAACAACAATCATAGCCCAAATATAGAAAAAGACGAACAAATGATATTTTAGCGATAAAGAAAAAACGTATCATCGTAATTAAGCTCAATATCTAAGTATACATTTGGCAACAGGGTGAGCCTTAAGATTATCAACTTGGCTGTCTGGATCAACTTTGACTGCATAAATTCAACACTAACCAACACTAGATTTACCTGAAGGAAGAGAAACATGTAAAGAAGACATAGCATCAATCGTAATATGTTGCCATCCGGGATGAGAAAGAGTTTCACCTGTAAACTTGTGGATAGAAATAAAGGAAAAATATGATACAATGGATAATGGGTGATGACAAACAATGATTACTTAAAAAGGTATAATAGGTTTTAGTATTACAAGTGAATTGCATACCTTTTTGAAGCAATTGGTTGACTAGCAGGAGTCAAGTCCTTAGTAGGTGCAAGGCCTATTGTAGGTCATGCATCATCTAGGCTTGATGTTGGATGTATACAATGATAATAAAGTTAGGAGTATGTGTATGCACACAATGCTAATAAAGTTAGGAGTATGTGTATGCAGTTGTAGTACATCGTTTTTATTGTTAGAAGTTTCCTTCTCTTATTGTCTTTGTGGCGGGAAGTAAGATGAGGGGAAGCTCGTTGATGAGTCCGAGATTTCGACTCATTTAGGGCTTTGTTTTGATAGTTTATTGTCCTCAAATGCCTAATGTATGCTCCGTACTAATGTTAAAATGTTGATTTGCAGCAAAGAAGGCAAAAGATGCAAGCCAAGGACATTACCGGACGAAAAGGAGCTAAAAAGATGAAAAAAGTTGAAGATAACAAAAGCTGAGAATCGCCTAAGCCACTCGGCGACTCGCTGAGTGGCACTTCAGCTCGCCTAAAGTTCCAGACTGCCAGTCCTCGGGGGAAGCCAATTTGGCGATGGATTTGGACATTCGGCGGACCGCCGAATGGATCGGCGACACATTCTGGATCGCCTAATGTCACAGAACCTTGAGGACTAAAAGCCAAGGAAGATCGGCGATGAGATAGAGTGATTGGCGCGTCACCGACCTGGTCGGCGATGCTCGACTTACCTAGCCTAATGGTCCTTGCAGCTGAAAATTGGGAAACTATAAATTAAATTCTAAAAGAGTTCATAGGGTGGGAGGTTTTATTATTGAAGTGCAGTTTTAGTTTTCTTTCATTTTTGGGAGAGTTTTCTTAGTATTTTCCATTGGAGAACAACTTTGAAAGGTTTTTCAAGTACATTCGAAGTGGGTCTTTAATATTTTTAGCATTTTGGATCATTTTAAAGACTTTGAATGCAATACCCAGATCATGGAGAATGTTTTTGGTATTAATTTCTATCTTTTTATGATGCTTGGCTAAAACCCCAATTCTTGGGGTGTGATTATGTGATTATTTGCTTAATTAGCTTATGGGTATTGTTGTTTAATGATTTAAATGTTGTTTTAATGTGGGTTTGATCGATAGCTGAGTAGTAATTTATGAATTGTAGGTGCAAATACAATTTTAGCTTAGTGTTTTGGGCTTGCTCGAGAGAGAGGTTCTAAAACCAAGGTTGTCGATTGATGATTGTAGTGTGTGGGTTGTTATGTGTTCAGCTCGAGAGAGTGAATCTTAACTCATTCCTACCTATCTAACTCGAGAGAGTAGATAAATTAAGGTTTTGGGCTGTTTTGTAGTGTCAAGCTTGTCGAGGTTCGAGAGAACTCGCCTGAACCGTAATAGTTGTTCGAGAGAAAACTATTGTACCTATAGTCTAGCCTACTCATAGTTATTCAGCACTTTATTATTAAGCTCCAATTACCCATATAGTGAAATTAGCTTATAATCGATCACATCCCGAGAATCCCTTCCTACTTGTCTAATCCCCTATTTTAGTGATTATTGTAGTTGTTAATTGATATCTTAAAACCCCCATCTGACATTCGTTGTCAAACCTTTGACTTATTTTGTTTGATTTCGATAATGTCTACTTATATAACCGATTAGAATCACATCTTTACTTTCTAATAGAATTTGATACGGTACCGCTCCCTGTGGGTTCGACCCCAACCTTTCGTTGGGTTATATACTAGATTACGATCGTCAACACCTAGAATTGGATGAGGTGTATTTGAGACGCTAATCAAAATGGCACCGCTGCTGGGGAGTGGTGTTATTGAATTCTCTTTTAGAAGTGGGTTTGTGATTTGATTGTGTTATAGTTGAACCCATTTACTGTTTGTTGTCTTTTTGCACAGGTGACGAAATAAGTTTCAACGAAAGCAATGCAATGGCCAATCCCAAAAATGTAGCTTGAATTGGTATCTCTGTCGTGCCACGACGTTAAATAAGGCGCTTCTTGGGAGGCAACCCAAGTTTTTGATGTTTTTAATATTGCTTTTGAATAACGGGTGTTGATTGCGCAGGTTGGAAAGTTGAAAGTGTGGGAAAATGAGCAGTAGGCGAGCCAAAAGTCCAGTCGGCGACTAGCCAAACAGGTCGGCGAGCCCGACTTGGACCGTCGTTTGGACTACCCAAATTGCTAGAGATTCTGTAAAACTCGGTGAGCTAAAGGGAGACTCGGCGCATCGCCGAGTGGGTTGACGACCGCAACTAACATCGCCGACCAGCGCGCAAACTGAAGAGTTTTAAAAGGCCAAACAGTTTTAAAAGGCCAAACAGTTTTAAATTCAAAAATATTTTTAGCATTTTGGATCATTTTAAAAACTTTGATTGCAATACTTAGATCATGGAGAATGTTTTTGGTATTAATTTCTATCTTTTTATGATGCTTGGCTAAAACCCCAATTTTTGTGGTGTGATTATGTGATTATTTGCTTAATTAGCTTATGGATATTGTTGTTTTAATGTGGGTTTGATCGATAGCTGAGTAGTAATTTATGAATTGTAGGTGTAAATACAATTTTAGCTTAGTGTTTTGGGATTGCTCGAGAGAGAGGTTCTAAAACCAAGGTTATCGATTAATGATTGTAGTGTGTGGGTTGTTATGGGTTCAGCTCGAGAGAGTGAATCTTAACTCATTCCTACCTATCTAGCTCGAGAGAGTAGATAAATTAATGTTTTGGGATGTTTTGTAGTGTCAAGCTTGTCGAGGTTCGAGAGAACTCGCCTGAACCGTAATAGTTGTTCGAGAGAAAACTATTGCACCTATAGTATAACACCCCAGAAATTTTTTTGAGCTAAGACTCGAACCATCCTTCGTTGTGAGTAGGATTTTACCAAGGAAATTAAAATTTCTTAAGTGTTAAGGTCACTAGATGTAGCACCTTGAGTTCCAAAAAGAACTAAATTGAAAATAGCAAAATCTGAAA
>JAJONR010009657.1:0-30198 GCA_029582245.1 Solanum etuberosum
AAATAGAAACATGCATGAGTGAACTCTATCAACCATGGAAAGTGAAAAAGAAAATGAAATAGAAACATGCATGAGTGAACTCTATCAACCATGGAAAGTGAAAAAGAAAATGAAATAGAAACATGCATGAGTGAACTCTATCAACCATGGAAAGTGAAAAAGAAAATGAAATAGAAACATGCATGAGTGAACTCTATCAACCATGGAAAGTGAAAAAGAAAATGAAATAGAAACATGCATGAGTGAACTCTATCAACCATGGAAAGTGAAAAAGAAAATGAAATAGAAACATGCATGAGTGAACTCTATCAACCATGGAAAGTGAAAAAGAAAATGAAATAGAAACATGCATGAGTGAACTCTATCAACCATGGAAAGTGAAAAAGAAAATGAAATAGAAACATGCATGAGTGAACTCTATCAACCATGGAAAGTGAAAAAGAAAATGAAATAATAGGAAAATAAAGGGAGAAGGCTAAGATAACTTACTCTAATATAGCTATACCAAAACTTTGAAAGGTATTTTCTGGGACTTGTAATTATCCAGACATAAATAACCATTACTTCTTTAATAGTTATAATGATCAGTTGAGCGGTTTTCCGAAGTGGCAGTGTGGAAAAAAGTAGCATCAGAAAATTGGTGAGGCCATGACTCCATACCAACAAATCGAGTGGATCTAGTGTGTATTGACAAGTACGTAAGGAAGCAAACTGTAGAGTATGTGACAAGTGTTGATGGCTTGTAATAAAGTGTGGAACATCTCATGAGTAGGCAGTGAAATCATATTGATTTTCTATCATCTAAGAGGATGCAGGATGCCCCAATATTGATTTTCTAAGAGGATGCAGGATGCCCCAATATTGATTTTCTATGAGAATATCCAACTGCAAGACAATCAGAAGGCCAAGAGGTTACCCTATGATGAAGGAATAAGAATGTAAAGCAGACTATAATACCCAAATCTACTTGTATAGTAAGGCTTCACTAATTCTCCATGAACTCTACACAAATAGCAAATACAGTTGTCGTACCCGCATACAATGATAACATTAGATTTGAAGGATGGTTAGCCGATTTTACATGAAAACACCATAAAAGAAAGCTATTGAATTTACAAACATTTAACTTGTTTTGTTATGTCAAAACCTAATTATCAAGACATAACTAACGTTACTTGTCTAATTGGTGACAGAAAACCAACAGATTGAGTGGATAAATCTTGACAAGGAAGCTAAGTCTAGAGTTTGTGATAAATCTTGATGGCAGGCAATAATAGTAGATGATCCAAAAGTAGATACATACAGCTCAAGAAAGATCATAACTACAAAAATTATTAACAAATATTGTGAAATCTTGAAAATAAATCCTTTTTTTTTTGTTTTGTTACTAGTAAAAGTAGATACAACTCAAGAAAGATCATAACTAGAAAGATTATTAACAAATATTGTGAAATCTTGAAAACAAATTCTTTTTTTTTGTTTTGTTACTAGTAAAAGTAGATACAACTCAAGAAAGATCATAACTAGAAAGATTATTAACAAATATTGTGAAATCTTGAAAATAAGTCCTTTTTTTCTTTTGTTATTAGTAAAAGTAGGGCATCAAAATTGGGCAATAGTAGATGGAATTGATATATAAAGTAAAGTTAACAAGTAGTGCAATTCTAACACAAGAACTTCAGAATGTGAAACTGCTTAAAACTTGGATTATCAAAATAAATTCATGTTCCCGTCTTCCTGGAAACAAGAAACCGAACAATTAAATCAAGAAACAAGTAAATCAACATGGGATTAACAGAAATTGAACAAACTTCGATTGTCAAAATAAACTCCTAACCTTTAATCAAGAAACAAGTAAATCACTTCTCATTTTCGCTATGTTTTGTTCTTAAAATTCTGCATTCCCATTACTTATATAGAGAGAGATTATAGAAGGCGGAGAACTACTCGTTTTAAGTTTAAAACGGTAACCTTTTGATTTTTGACGCGCTTTACACTTTCTTTCCTAAAAAAATGTGTTCTTAAAATTCACGCAACATTTTTTTTTAAGTATGTTTAAAAAATTTAATCTTTTTGGTAAGTACATGATTTATTTACCAAATGATTTTTACAAAACGGTTAGAGATTGTTTTGTTTGCGGACAAAGTTATCCTGAAATTATAGTCTTGAGATAATAATTATGTAATTATTTTATTCCACCTCTCAAGTGCAATAAAATAATACTATTTTTTCTGTTTATTTTGGAATTTGTACGTAGCATAAAACAATGATTGATATAGGATTTGCCATAATATCTATGTTAGTACATGTTTAGTATTAGATTTTGAAAAATGATTTGTGGATTAAAAATTTATGCTAAAGGTAAAATATGGAGATTTTTTTTGATAAGTTAAAAATGAAATTTATTTTTGAAATATTAGATGAGTAAAAGTGACACATATTAAGTTGGATGTATAAGTTTGAATATTCAAGAAATGTATATCTAGTGTATCTATATTCTATACCAATGTAAATAGTGTATAACCATGTATATATGATGTATAACTATATATCTAAGATGTATATACATATGTATACATTGTTATACAAAAAATACATATTGTAGAAGTTTATCTTCCTCAACGAGATGAGGTTTTTTCTTCAATTCCGACCAATTCAAATTTTCTCTGTGCAGTCCTAATTTTGAGATGTACGCAACACTCGATGTTTTAAATCTTTTGATATATTATTTACTTGAAACAAATCGTGTTGGTGACATGTCAAATTTTAAATTCAATGTAATATTTCAATGGACATCAGCTGAAATCCTCCTCTAAACAATTCAAATTTTAAATATAAGCTTCCCTCAATATATTAATTCTTTTGATATCTTATTCACTCGAAATGATACACATTTACATTAAATTGAATTTTAAAATTTAAACTTCAATCTCTTCGATGACAAATTTCAGTATACATCAGCTCAAATCTTCGTCTAACCAACTCAAAAGCAATATGATCCACACAAACAAACAATCTTGATAATGGAGAAAAATAGAAAAACATCAGATAAAATCGTAGAAAACAGAGGAGGACAATAATAAAAGGCTACGTGACTATATATTTTTTTAGTAATAAAGCAATAGTTAGAGCATTTTTGGTTAAAATAATGACGAGATGATTAGTTTGTATAAATTACGCCTACTGAAATACACTAAGGGGTTGTTTGACTAATTTATTTTAATATAAATAGATAGATAATTAAAGTGGGTTAATAGAGTAATAAATCGTTAAAGAATGAAAATTGCAAAAATTTGATAGCATAAGTAGGATTCGGCTCCTTTTCAATTTGCCTAAGTTACTATTTAGATTAATGATACATGACATACGTAAAAATAAATGGCTAAAATTATATTTATCATAATTTTAACAACATATTATATTATCTTGTCCATAAATATAGGGGGAAAGTTCTCTTCCTGGGATGTTATTATTTTTTTAATTTTAAAGTTAATCTTACAGAATGTTTCAAAGAAAAACTATAATAAAAAGATTAATTTAAAAGAAGAAAGATCCTAAACCCACCCCCAAATATTTATGAACAAGATAATATAGTAATATAATATGTTGCCAAAATTGTGGTAAAGATAATAATTTTTAATATCAAATATATAATACATTTATTATTTAAATTATGGTTAGAGATTAATTTTGAAAAATCTTATAACATATGCCATATGTCACTAATCCAAATACTCCCTTGTTTTTTTTTACTTGTCTAATTTTAACTTTTTACTTGTCCTTTTTTACTTGTCATTTTTGACAAATCCAGAAAAAAACAATATTTTCTTTATCTATTATCCCCTCAATTTATTTAAAGGGTTAATATTTTTGAAAAAAGTAGAACCTCTTTAAGGCATAAATTTATTTTGAAATTTTATCAATTAATAGAGTATGCCAAGTAAAAAATGGACAAGTAAATAAAGACAAAGAAAATAACAACTCGGAGAAAATAGCGAGAAATGAAAAGGAGCCAGATCAATATAAGTATATTATTGACTAGGGCTGTTCAAAACCGAACCGAAAAAAAGTTATTTGTTTATCAGTAATAGGTTATTGATTTAGCAGTTTTGATAACGGTTTTGATTTTTTTTGTTATCGGGTTATCGATTCTTAACGGTTTGAGGTTTTTTCTTAACGGGTTAACCGATAACCCGATAGTAAATTAAATAATTATATTTATACCATTTTGTATATAAAGTCTTTGACTTAGAGTTTGGTTTCCTACTTTTATTTTTAGTTGTCTCAAACTCTTGGTTATTCTACAATGTAAAAGTGTTTGTTTTTTAGCAAGATGTAACTTGTGAACTCATGTGCATGATTCATTTTGTCTGTAACCTTGTTTCTAAATGCTTTTCAATGTTTTTTTTGATCAAATCTTAATGGTTAAACCGATAATGATCAATAACCGATAAGCCAATACCTTAATAGTTCTATAACGGTTTAGCATCTCTACAAACCGATAACCAATAAGACAAACCGATAAACTTTAAAACCGAATCGACCGAAACGCAGCGCTGTTGACCATTAACTCAAATATGTAATATTTTGGATATGCATATGTAGTGGTTTGATTTTATTCAATTCTATATTTTTCTTGATTAATACCATATTAATCAAATATTGTTAATTCTTTTAGTTCGTTGCTCAAATCAAAATCAAATTGCTAGTGTTTTTTTTCCCCTCTTTTGGTCAATCAAATTACAGATATAAAAATAAAAATAAATTAAAAAGATGATAAAAAGAGAAGAAAGTTTTTCTAAAAGGAAAGCAAACGAGTCTCGAATTCAAGGCTAATATGAAAAAATCCGGAATTAAAGATTGCTTTATTGTAAATAGAGTTCGATACGATGTGAATTCGGATTAATCAATAAACGAGACAAAAAAACAAAATGTTAGGAAACTACAAAGTAGTCGGAGTGGGGCCGGCCATAGAGTTATTCGGGTCGGGCCCGCCGATAAGAGGACAATTTCAATTTTGGTACCAACTGTATCAGTATATGTTAGTATCAGATATCATGTCCTCCTTGATCATCTCCGACAGTACGAAGATTTGTTATTGATATGGTGAGTACTTTATCTCGTACAATACTAATTATGAATGGCATAAACAATTGAATGGGGTTTTTATTATCTCTTGTTTATTTCATGAATTTTCAGGCAGGGAGTGGGGAGGAATCAAACAAGTTGCAGCTCTACTCATATTGGAGGAGTTCATGTGCATTTCGTGTTCGAATAGCTCTCAATTTGAAAGGTTATTTTTCCGATTACTTTCTCTTTCTCTTTCCGAAAAAAAGAGTATTCTTTGTTAACCCTTCTTTGTTTTTTTCTTGTTAGGATTGGATTATGAGTATAAAGCTGTTAACTTGCTTAAAGGAGAACAAAGGGACCCTGGTAAGTCTGTAACTTTTTAGTTTTTTGTTTGGGTGTTTGAGTTTTTGAACGATTGAAAGATTGGGTGTGTGTTTGGTATGATGGAAAGTGTTCACTTGGAAAATAAGTGGTTTTTTACTTATTTTCTTGTGTTTGGTATGTAAGTGTAAAATATTATATCAACTATGTGTGTAAAATCTACACAAACACTATGGGAAGTGTGTATGGGAGTCAATGAGGGTGGGGTGTATTGGAGGGTGGAAAGAGACAATCAGTATGGAATAATACTTGTGGAGCTTCTTTTCCCTACTTCCACTAGGGAAGTCATTCTCCTCATTTTTAAGCAGTTTGTTTTCCTACTGAAAATGTTCTCCAAAGATTTTGACCCACCAAACATAGGAGAAATGGAAAAACCATACCAATTACACCCTTGTTGATCAATAGAGAGTGTGTGGTATTTGTTAGTTAGAATGTTACATGGAGGTGCTGGTTGTTATTAAATAGGATTAAAGATGGGAAATTGGGTTTTGGGGGTGTTAAACAAATCACTGTAGAATTCTTTTGAACTTCTTTTTCGTCTTTGTAATGTGTGGAATAGAATACTTGAAGCTGAATCCCCTTGGATATGTGCCCACATTGGTGGATGGAGATGCAGTAATAGCCGACTCTTTTGCTATCTTAATGGTGCGTTTTTCTTGTGCTGTGCCATTTGAGTGTGTAACTTTTTATCGTTACTATGTTGGTGATGAGAAGATTTTTTGGGCAGTATCTGGAAGAGAAGTATCCCCAGCGAGCATTGTTGCCTCAGGATTGTCAGAAAAGAGCAATCAACTATCAGGTACAAAGGAAAAGTGGATGATGGTATTTTATGTCCATCAAGAGCTAAAGTTCTTTAGTATTCATTAAAAAAAATAGGAACTATAGTTTTTTAGTACCGTGCTTTGGGGTCTGATTATTTGATATCACTGTACATATGTAGCTTAAGCAGCTGGACCGAAGTTCTAAATTTTAGCGATTTCATGCAGTGGAATGAAAATGACTTGGTTATTACCTCGAACTCTGCTGAAACACTTCCCTCCATATTGAGAATGAATCAATTGCTTTTAAACAGAATGTTGCTTATTTGAAAATAAAAAGAACTCAAGATACTCTGATAAATACTTACAAAAAAATAAATAGTATAATGTTGAATGATTTAGCACGTCATTCAATTCTACTTTTTTTCAATCTATTTCTTGTTGAGGAATTCAAAGAACGGTGTCCATTTTAAGTATTATCTTCTGATGACTTAGTATTTCATTATTTCATCACTTAGATGTGCCTTGAGTGACTAAAATTACATGGTTTCCTCGTCTCAGATGTCTATTATTTCCAAGTCCATCTTTTGTTGAGTCCATAAGCAAAGTAGGATAATCCACTTGAGCAGATGAAAATACCATGCAATCGAAAACTTTGGGACTCTGCTGTCATCTATCTGGAATATGGCCTTCTTTGCTTCCACTTCACTAAAGTAATGATACCTCTCATGAAATAAGCTGCCATAAAGAGAGAAATTCTAATTCTAGTGCATTCCTGTAGCTCTTCTCAACCTTTATCCCTAGTCTCCTATGGCTTTCTGTTTGCCTCTTTTTTCTTTCTGTAATATTATTTTACCCAAGTTCTTGGAATTGGAATTGATTTAGCATTTCTCCCGTGTTTTCCATTTCTACAGGCTGCAAACATTGTTTCGGCAAACATTCAGCCTCTACAGAATCTTGCTGTACTTGTGAGTTTAAATTATTATTCTGTTCACTGGTCATATAAGGTCATTTTCATGTGTTTAAAGATTCATACGATTTACTTTTTTTTTTTTTTTTTTGCCCTTCCCATTCACAGAAGTACATCCACGAAAAAGTTGGCCCTAATGAGACAACCCCTTGGGTTCAAAGTCATATAACAAAAGGCTTTGAAGGTAACATTGCTCTTAGTGCCTTTGCAGACATAGCATGAATCAACGCTAACTTACTTCCTGTCCCATAAATTTGTTTTTGATAAGTATTTTGGTCCCATATACCACTCATAGGACTAGATTTAGACAGTACCTCTGTGTGCCTCACGTTGCCGAAATTGAATGGCTTACATTTAATTTTCAGAATTTTACAAATGTTCCCTAAGAAGAGCCTAAGATTCTTGGATGAAGACACTAGAATGGTCATTTTCTTGTATATATTTTTGCAGTTGTCGAGTACCTAACTTAGCACTCGCTGGTATAAGTTAATCTTAGACTCAGTAAAGGTTGTTGTAGTAACTTCAGGCTAAATTACTGTTTCGCTCTTAGGCACTGGGTATTTGATGGAACTTCTATTCAGATGCTTATAACAGAGATTTTCTTTTCTGTTAGTAGTAACCCAGCCTATCAAGCAGGGGCAACTATTTGCCATTATCAATATCCCAGCCAAATTTGCATTAGCTATTGATTGGTTGGCTTGTTCTTGCAAAATGATAACTTTTGCTTCTGGTTGCTGAAATTGCATCTCCTTTTCTTTCACTGATCCTGCTTTCGTCCTCTGAATCTTGTTTTAATATCAACTCGTCTTTGTAACAGCCACATGCTTTTGCTCTTCTTGAATTTTGGATCAAGCTGATGACTTTAGGAAATAAACCAAATTAATATCCAAAAAAGTTGTTTCCTTGTAGATCTGTAGCATGTGTTTTAGATGCTTAGGTCCTTGGCATTTGTAATTAAGTTCCAGAAGACACTTCTCAAAAGAAGGTTCCTGTGGCCACGACGTGCTAGGATTGATTGTTTGATGTACTGCAGTTGATTGCAGTTCACCAGAATAAACTGATTTTAATCATAACAGTAGGAGTTGTTAGAAGAAGGATTTATCTCAGTTGATCTAGAGGTTTTCTTGACAGAGATTTGCTTTTGCAGCACTTGAAAAGCTACTTAAAGATTATGCTGGAAAATATGCAACAGGAGATGAAGTTTACATGGTTTGTTTCTTTTCAGTTCATATATTGCTGCCTCATATGCACTGACAGCACCCAATGCTAACAGGTGTCGTGATATGTTTCATACATGTGTTGACCTTAGCAACTCACTGTGCACTTCCAAGTCTTTTAGCCCATAGGTCTCATATGCTTTCTTTTTTCTTTGATAAGTAAAGGGAAATTATATTATTAACACTCGGGGATATGCTATTAGCAATATTAAGTAAAATCTCCACCTTTTCTATCTCCCAGACATTAAAATTCCTTCTAAATTGAAACGTTCATGAGCTTCCATCCCAATAATCAGCTATTCAACCATTTTTTGTCAAGTACAATGCTATATAATCAGGAACCACACCACTTATGATTTGTTAGGTCTCATATGCTTTCTTAATTTGGTCAAAGAAGGTAAAGATCATTCAATTCTCACGTAATAAGTAAGCTCACTAGAGCTTGATTGTAAAAAAAAAACAATTATACCTGCATGATGAAATAGTGATGACCTGATTCAGTTCACTCAGTATTATCTCTAACAGACCAAAACAATTGACACTTCTATTATGCCATATAGAATCCAATTCAGATGCTTAACTTGCAGGCCGACTTGTTTCTGGCACCTCAGATCCATGCGGCAATCAAGCGTTTTGAAGTTGACATGGTAATGCCTTTATAATAGACATCCCACCGTATACATGATAGTCATTTTCATTTCTACTCGCTTTCTGATATAAAAACAACATGGTACAATAAAGATTTTGTAAACCTAAAGAAGGGAAATTAACGTCTTTCTTGATTTATGTAGTTCAGTGTCTTACAAGCCTCTTGATTTATGAGTTTTTTGGTGTGAATACAAAGTTACCTTATCAAAAAAAAAAAAAAAGCCTCAGGTAATTAGTATCTCTGATCTTGTGAATTTTTTCTTAATGGCATACATAATGAGTACCTAAAAGTTACTTCTGTTTTCTCATCTCGGAGTAGAGACAAGGCAGTGCGCTGCTACCTTTCTTGATCAAATAAAGGGGTATTTATTGCTGCTTCATTTCATTTGTCTTGGTAGCAGCAATCGATCGTTTCCTGACAGTTTACCTTTTTGTGAATTAGCGTCTTGCCAATCCATTGCTTTTTTTTTTCTGGGTATATTTCTTCTTTTAATCAATTGTTGCTTTCAAGAAATAGTTTTTTCCTCTCAAATAAACTGGATGGTATATACCCACTTCACTTGATTTACCATAGTCAATGGTGGTACTTTCATGTTTCTTAGGTGAAGTTATATGCATACATCTCTCTCTCTCTTTAATGAATATCTTCTTCCTAAAAGTTGTCAACGCAATGTGCAGAATCAATTCCCTACTCTGTTGAGGGTATTTGAGGCTTACCAAGAGCTGCCTGCTTTCCAGGATGCTATGCCAGAAAAACAGCCTGATGCCACATGCTGAGGCAAGAATCTGAGGTAGTTAATTACTTTGGAGATGAAGAATATTGACTATATTCATTTATTATATTGCCTTAAATAGTCATACCTGTGCACCAACAACCACTTATGTTATCACACACTAATTTGTTAGTATTTCAATGAACAGGCCATCCATCTCCTTTGAAGTTCCCTTCTCAAACCATTGACATAACTGCTGGACTTGCATTTTGGCAGAATTGTTAGCTGTTTGCTGCACATTCTATTTCCGAAGGCATTTGCCTTTTGTAAACTTCTTTACGATGAATAAATGCAGAGCTGTGTAACACTAGCAAACTTCTTTACGATGAATAAATGTAGAGCTGTGTAACACTAGCAAACTTCTTTACGATGAATACATGTAGAGCTGTGCAACACTTGCAAACTTCTTTACAATGAATGATGTAGAGCCGTGTAACACTTCAGTTATGGCACAGTCATGAGCTACTGAAGTACAGATAGTGAAAATGGTGTTGTACCTATGTTAAGGAGCCTAGGATGAACATTCCTCGGTCTATGTTGTGGTTTGTGAGATATTAATAAGTTCTCTGCATGTTGAAAAGAGTGGATGTTTCTATTATTATTTTTTGTTTGGTTGACCTGAGTACTTGGTAGACATATCATTAATCACCAACTCGGTAGCTTGTTGCGGTGTTCGGAATTGTAGGAGGGAAAAGGATTTCTACCTGAAACAGATATGTTGCATGTACCGTCATGGAAGAGAAAGGAAGTAACATCAACAAAAGAAAAGGCAAATTTAACATTAATCATCATCAGGAAACATACCAATATGGCCGAAATATACAAAACCAATACACTAATTATGTATATCCAAAGGCATTGGACTGTAATTATCCCTTAATCAATCATTCATGCCTGAATTTTAAGTTAGGCCTCAACATTCTCCTTCTAAGTTACACGCCAAGCTTTTCTGTTGAGGTTATCAAAGTTAGGCCTCAACATTATCCTTCTAAGTTACACGCCAAGCTTTTCTGTAGAGGTTATCTTCAACTTCTTGCATTTGCCATTTCTTATCCCTCTCATATTTGCGGCTGTAATAAGTTTATATTCCGAGTGGGGCATCTCGCTAAGCTTACCAAACCGTTCCTCATAAAAGTGCCACACCTCCGACCTGCTCAAGAGAAAAACCAGTAACGGAACTCTAGCAAGGAAGTTCACATAGAGGAATAAGTTCGAATAGGGAAATGGGTGCAGCAGCCTACCAATATGCTAAGAACTGAAACGGTGCATACTTCCCATAAATATTTTCAACATCTCTTTGAACGTTCTGTATGGTGGAGGTTCTCGCATGAACCTGGAATTTTTTGGAAAAAATGAATGATCCGTCTTAAGATTCCTAATAACATATGAATCCATAATAATTTCAGGGGAATATCACGTGCACAGGTGTACATTGGTACAAGTAATAGACCTGCCTTTAAGTCAAGTTTGAAGTGAAAGTTAATACCTGTTTTAGATGCCTAATTGTTTCTGAATCAGTAGGAATCACATGATAATAACCCAAGCACATCAATACATTAGCACAAGTAAATGGGCCAAATCCATCTATTTCTCTCAGCTGCTCAGCCATTTTATCATAATTGGACAAGCTTGGGTTGCTACAAGCTTCTTCAAGTTCTTTCAACTGAATACTGCCTTCAACTATGCCCTTAGCAAGCTTTATAATGCGGCCAGCTCTATAACCAAGACCGCAACGCTTTGCTAGAAAACTTTCATCAAGGCTTGCCAATTCTTTCGCGCTAGGGAAGTTCCCAAGCTGATTAAAAGAGCTCAGCTTTCTATCTTCTGAAGGATCAGGATTGAATGGTGCACTTGTACCAACATCGCAAATAGTATCCCGACAAAGATTACTTTTTTGGAGAACCTCTTCACCAACTGAAAATGCAGGTGTCACAGTTACACCCGGTTTCCCTATATCTATGATTTCTTCGACTTCGGTAAGCCTCTCCAACAAGTTTCTGGAACATCCATAAGCTCCAGCTCTTTTCCGTGATTCTTTTCCTGCTGGTGTTCTTGGAGTGAAATGCTCAGACTTGGAAGTTACGCCCTTCAACTGATTTTGATTATCAGGATCAGGAAAAGATGCAGCTGACGAGGGACAGTTCAGCTCCAACTGAAGCTCACATAATGCTTCAGCCATGCTCAACGTCCTTGACCACCTACACAAAGGAAGCAAAGTTTACCAGAAAAGGGCACATATTTATGAATATTTCTTTCTTTCGATTTTATCCAAACACCATATCAAGCTACTACCAGGGCTACATGTCCACAATTTCACTTCTCATTAAACAATTGGTTCATTCTCTTGTTTTCTTCAAAATCTTGACTTCCCTACTCAGCTTGCATAACACCACTAGGTCGACAAGAAAAATTCTTAGCATAGGTTTATACTATATTGTCTCTTTTTGATTAGCGAATGTAACTAGTTTAATACTGCTACTCAGTTCAACAACTCACTGGCAATTGCAGAGCAGCATACACTTCACCATGTCCTCAAACAATGTCGGCGATCTAAATACTCTCCCAAATCCCCTCTCCTTTGCTTCTCCACAAATCTCCTGAAACTGTTTCACTCTTTTATCCTCTTCCACTGATAATCTCACCATTCGCCTCACTTGACCCTATATAACAGTAAAAGTAAACCCCAGCCAATAAACAAAGCAACACAAGGAAATGCATAAGGTACAAAATTTACACAAATACTTTCGGAAAAAGGAGTACCAGCAGAGAGCGTTGGTGTATAGAAGAAAGGGAATCGGTACCGAAAACACAGAGAAGGAGTGAATGAGGAGAATCCGAGGGTTGAGTAATTTGGACGACAACTGATTGTTCGTGATCATCGTCGTTAATGTTTTAGGAGAGGCGTAGTGGGCGTTCTAGGGTTTTGGAGAGAGTGTCCCAGCGGTTTGGGGCCATCATGAATAGACCGTGGCTACATACTGATTTTTCCAAATCGAATGTGGCGCAGTCTCCGTCTCCGTCTCCGAGTGGTAGCTCCACCACCACGCTGCGGTGGCGATCGTTCTCTTGCCGGTGCTGCATTTTACTGTTGAGAGCCGTTGGAGTGAGAGAAGAGAAAGAAGAAAAAATTATAAATCTGCAGAGCATTATAGCCCCTTTCTTTTGGTAAATGTTCATTTTCGCCCTAATTTTATGAATAACTAAAGATTAATTTATCCATGAAAAATTGTAAATTGAGAGTAACTCAAATAGCGAGTTAAAATATTGCATAATTACTAATCGATAACATATCGTGAAAACGAATATCATTTGAACATCCTTATAAAAATAACTAGTTAACTAAAATTGATGTCTTCAATTTCTATCGACCTTAACATCTTAATTCTTTGTCTTTTGAAATATTAAACTTTTATTTATTTTCTATTTGAAAGCGAACTTGTATTTATTCATGAAAGAATTATGTTTTAAATTATAGTATTGATAATGTTTATTGGTTACTTACTTTTAGAGAAGTAATATGTGTAGTTTGAAATATTTTTAAAGAAATTTGGATTTTTTATCGTTTGAAAGTTAGAGATATAATTGATTTACATCTCATATAAAAATATGCTAGATATTTTAAATTTTATGAGTTTCTTTAATTTTTGAACTTTGTATTTTTTGTGTTTTTATGCTATTTTATTGAAGTTTTATATTAAATAAAATAAAAATTTATAGAGCTTACGTTTCATGTCTCGAGTAAAATAAAAATTTATAGAACTTACATTTCATTTCTCGAGGCTTATGCCTCGCTGCATACTAAGTAAAATATTTAATATCACGTTCCTACTTTTTAAAACAATAATTTTTACATATATAACCTAGAGAAAAATGCAATTAATCATTTCTGTATTATTTTATTTTAGGTACAATGAAAAATATCAATTCGTGTGTTATTAAAAGAAAGTAGAGGGGTGTACTAGAGCTAATTTTTTACTTTGGTATAACAACCTCTACAAAATAATTCAGGTGTAATATTATTGATTTCATAACGACTTATATTTAGTGCTTAAAATTCACGCATTAAAAATTATTTAGTGCTTAAATTTCACGCATTAGAATTATTTTTGGTTATTGCGACCGTTAAACAATTCCCGGTCTATATATTAGATGGAACCCTTCTTGAACAAACATAATTTTCAGAAATAATTTTTGACTTCTTTGGAATGTTCAACTTTCGCCATGGCGCCCATTCTTGTTCTTTGTACTTCATTATTTTAAGGCCTAGGGCGGTCGCTTTAGAGTTTAAATGGAGTATTTGAATATTTAAATGGAGTTTAAAGTTACAATATTTATCTAGGAAGAACTCTTCTTGATTCGTACATACAAGAGTATGTCCACTTCTTGATTTTTCATACGTTGTAAAGAAAAGATTTGCTTTCTTGTTTATGTTAAACAACAATATTTCTTACCTGCACCCTCTAAATTCTTCCCCCTTTATGATTAGTTTATTAGGATGATGAAATCAGAAAGTGACATGGGGTTTGGATATTTGGTCAAAGTTCTTGATTTTTATCAAGAAACCTTCTTCTTGTTGGCTTGTTCTTATTGTTGGCTTGAGGAATCAGGGTATGTAATATACTGTATACACATTATTTTATTTGTCTTGACTTTGTTTTCAACAGGTTTTCTTGGACTCATTCTTTTGTCCATGCAGCGTGAAGGTCAAGGATAACTTGCTGGATATTAGGAAGGCGTTATTTACAAGACTTGCACTGAAATACAGTTTTTCTTTTCCAACAAAAGCATTGGGATTTTGGATGTTCAAGAAAAAGGTTTCGCTATGCTTGAAATGGGTTCAAGAAGTCATGTCTTCCTCCTGATTTTTGTGTCCCAAATTCTGGCTATACTGGGACAAACAAACAGCAATGATGGTACTGTTTTTTTTTTTCTCTGATTATCCATTTAAGGTTACTTGATATGCACTTTCTTGGTTAAATTCCTACATGAAACTGTTTCAGATTTGATTGCGGCTGCGTCTATGACCTAGGACTTTGATAGCTAGACTTGAGTGTATTCTAGATTCCTAACTGTTCAAAAGTACAAACAGTTGAATTGTTTTTGGGGTTCATGAAATAGAAACTAATGACTATTGTATTCCATCCTGCATCGTGGTTTATTCTATTTTTGGAATTTAAACAAAGCATGTTGTTTTACTTTCTTCGATGTCACATTTGTGTGGGCTGAATTTTGATTTGACTAGTTCTTCTTTGAACTTAGAGTTGGAGTGACTAATTCATCTGAAAAGTTTGAGGTGCCTACGGTCTCAGCCTATAGTTCTTGCTGATTGTTAGTGGACTGCTGGCACTGTGTTGTGATTGGTTGCTATATGCATGCTTGTGGGAGCTAGTATATGGAAAAAAATACCAAAGTTAAGCTACAGGAAGGGATAAAACTAAGTCATACAAACGATGAATGGAGAGAACTTTATGATCTAGCAGTTCTTTAGCATTATTGAAGACTGAATGATGGGCAAAATGCTAGGCAACACATTCCAGAGGTACTCAGAGTCGTGTTTTCTTTATTGGGATCTTTTTCTGCCTTTTCTCCCAATTTAGAACATAGGAATTTTTTTGAACTATGCTCTTCTTGTAGTTAGTTGACCAAATTACTGATCAACCAAAAAGACGTCCAAAGTTAGCAATGCAGATATAGAGTATAGATTAGCAACAAACTTTGAGGAAGCTGCTATACTATCTTAATTTATCGTCATGGATTGTCTGTTGAAAAAAGTTATTGGAGTACTTGTCAAATTGGAATGCTTATAAAGTTTTGTGCTTTTTGTAAACTTGAGCTTTAAGAGTACATTAGTAGTTCGTGAAACATCTACCTTTTTGATAGTACAGTACAGAGGCCATTTATAATTCCTTTTTTTATGCAGCCACTGCTCTATTTGCTCTTAAGTCTAGTTGGAATAACTTGCCACCAAATTGGGAGGGGTCAGATCCTTGTGGTAGCAGCTGGGCAGGAATTATCTGTGACAACTCACGCGTAACCTCAATGTATATCCTCGATATTTGAAATTTCTGATTGTTCTGTAGCTTGCCTACCTTCCCTTCCTCATTGTTTTCTTTAACTTTACTTTTGCAGAAAGTTATCAGGCATGGGCTTGGAAGGCAATCAGTTTGGAGATCTTTCATCATTAACTGCATTGCAAATTTTGTATGTTTTTTTTTTTTTTTTTCTGTCTTGAATGTTAAGATATCGATGATAAGATTCCATAATCATCTTTAGTTTACCTATATTTCTTTCTCCAACTCTTATCTGAAGAACAACTGTAGTTTCATATAAAAATCATTAAGAATGCTGCAGCTAGTTCTCAAAGTAAATGAATGCAATATCCATGTCTTCTTTGCGACATATATTATTCTGGCCTCATCTCTTCTTCATCCCAAACTAATTCCTGCAAGTATTTGTAAGGAGTATACATATCAGAAGAAAGATAAATCTTTCTTTCTCAACTGAAAGGAATAATTTCTTCCATTCGGATAAGAGGATATCCACTGTTTCTTACCCCCAAATTAACCTATTCAAATGATTTATCACTT
This sequence comes from Solanum etuberosum, assembly GCA_029582245.1. Lineage (NCBI taxonomy): Eukaryota > Viridiplantae > Streptophyta > Magnoliopsida > Solanales > Solanaceae > Solanum > Solanum etuberosum. Next base: position 16,405 of record JAJONR010009657.1, read on the forward strand.
TGCTTCGTTTATTTTACCAAATTTGGTTTTTGAGGCACGCATTATGAACTTCGTTGTTGTAGGGACCTCTCGAATAATGTTGGTTTGAAAGGAACTCTTCCACCATCAATTGGAAATTTGAGGAATTTGACAACCTTGTAAGAAATCCAAATGACCACTCCAGTATGCTCTATATAACTGTGTAGTCTAGATCCTGACTTCAGAAACTGGTCATTTTATGCAGAATCTTAGTTGGTTGCAGCTTCTTTGGTCCAATTCCAGAATCAATTGGTTCTCTGCAGCAGCTGGTTTTTATGTAAGGATTTGCTTTTCCAGTTTATCCATTTGCTTACCTGAAGTTCAATCATTAATTGCTTCCATTTTCTTTATCTGAAGTATAATCAGTAATTGCTTCCTTTCTGTTTACCTGGAGTGAAATTATGCATTTCTTCTATGTCGGACTTTGGTAACTGAGTAATTATTCTTGCAGTTAAAAACAAGTTTGGTTACCAATTTTTTTTGCTATTCTTATCAACGCTCCAATCAAATTAGGTTCAGTTCATGGGAAAGGTGTATTCTACATTATTAAGATTGGATTTCATTTTTAAAAAAAAGTTGCCCACAAGTGATGGGTATATAAAACAGGGATTCTCTAACCAATAACTTGCAACTTGACCTACCTAGATTATGGAATTGTGCTGGAGTAGGATTCAGTAAATTGAAATTGAGTATTGGAACTTAGTGGTCCAGTTACTGAAATTCATCCCTAACATGTGAAGTAAATTAGACGAGGTGTGGCATGGATTCATTTTGTAGTTTCTAATGAAAAAACGCAAGCATTTTTTTTTTTGTTGAGGATCATCTTATGGTCGTATAAACAGAAGCAGACGACAGAGAGGTCTTCTCTATTTCTTATTATGTTTCATTACATTCTTCATCTTTGTTTAAGGGTCTATGATATATGTTCTCTTTAGCAGTCAGCTTATTCTTGACTTATTTTCTTATCTTTTTTACAACATTTCGACAGATCTCTAACTTCAAACAGCTTCACTGGGCCAATTCCACCATCAATTGGCAATTTATCTAAATTGTCATGGCTTGATCTGAGTGACAATAAAATCAATGGGACTATCCCAATCTCACAAGGTTCAGCACTTGGTTTGGATTCACTAGTCAATACCAGACACCTGTATGTTGCCTCTTTATAAAATGTAACTTTCATTCTAGTCTTTTTCTCTTCCTTAGTAGTTGTATAAAGTTTTATCCGTTTCTTGCAGTCACTTGTCAAAAAATCAGCTCTCTGGCCTAATCCAACCTCAACTCTTCAACGCAAGCATGAAGCTGATACATGTGTGAGTATGTAGGCAAGTTAAGTGTATATTTTCATTTTAAAACCCATATATCTGGTTAACTTAATTTACTTTAACCTTTTGAGGAATAAATACATAATGACCTTCTATTACTTCCCAAGCTGAACAGAAAGTTTTAAGAATGTATGTTTTTGCTTCTTTTATTGTGTGCTTTGTTGCAGGGAGCTATGCAAGTATTTTACATTTTCTTTGTGTAGCATCTTTCGTTTGTCTCACCTTGTTTAGTTATCAATTGTCATTTGCAATAACTTGTGATATATATTGTATTTATCACGGCATCCCGTATGTGTTTGACTTCCTTAACACAAAATGGATTAACTAACATTGTTGCTTTGGTAGAATATGTGCTCTTCTGCATTGGGCTCTATGCCAGCACAACTAGATGCATCACTTTCAAAGTATGCTGTCAGGTTGTAATACTATAATATCCTTAGGAGAGAACAATATCTTTAATGTATGTTCATTGTTGATGGAATATTCAAGAAGTGATTTTTCGACTAAAAGACCTTAAGAATGGAGACTGATGCTGAAGAAATGACGTTGATTCATAAGAAACAGTGCCATGCTGCAAGTCATTTTTCTCTTGATTTTGATGATACTTGGCTTCCTATTGATCAGGATTTTAGATCACAACCAACTGACCGGAGAAATTCCAGAGTCTCTGGGAAGTCTGCAGAATTTGGAAATTTTGTGAGTTCCCAGTGTTGTCAGAAATATTCGCTCAAGTACTTTCTACCCTGAAGTTGTGTTCATTTTCATTACATTTCTTGTCATGGCTACAGGCGACTGGACTGGAACTCTCTCAATGGATCTGTACCTTCCAAGCTCAGCAATGTTACAAGTCTCAGTGAGCTGTATGCACTCAGTAGAGATGTAAAAGTAGCATGCTATTGGTATTTTATTTCGAAAATAAGTCTTTCTTTTTTGTTTTAGGTACTTATCCAATAATTATCTCAATGGATCAATTCCGGACCTTGCAAGGATGAACTTGCTAACCTATGTGTAAGTCGGTGTTTAGGTTTTATAACTATGAAATATGTACTAAATGCTTGTAGACTTCTCTTATGACAGATTTCTAAATTCTCGCCGAAGTATTGCTTCATTCTATTTATTAGACACTCCTTTCAGCAAGGATGTGAAGAATGTGATATACCTGGTTGATGTATTTACTTTCTTATTTTATTCCTATTGTTTGCAGGGGCATGAGCAATAACAGTTTCAATGCATCAGATGTTCCAGATTGGTTTACAAAGCTCCCTTTATTGAAAACAATGTACTTCTCTCTCACCTCTCTCTCATGTGCGCACACACAAAATTAGTTGTATCAAGTATAAAACCCTTAGGTGGAATAACATACAAATTCTCCAATGCGCCTTCCATAGAACCTACTCCTGTCTTCTTGATTACCACAAACATGCTTGACTTCCATTTGTTTGGCATAGAGTACTTAGGAAATCAATGGAATATTGTGTTCAGGTCTTACTCTGCTGTGCTTCAGTTGAATACAGTTGACTTGTTGCTAAATTGTAGGAAAATTTCCTGCTCTGAAGTCAAGTCTTAGTGGAAAGGCCAGTATAGAAGTTGAAGTGATAGCCTTATATGGTTGGCCTAACCAAGGCCTCAAGACAACATAAATTTAGCCTGATGAATTGAATCTTAAGTAGGGGTCTTAGCACTACAGCCTACCAGTCAAAGAGGTTTAGAGAAAGCGTAAGCTTTTCATTCTCTTCACGGGAGCCACACAACACACAGCTGGAAGTCAGAGGGCCCATGTAACCCATCTCTTTGTTCCTTATCTTTGTTGGTGAAAGGAAACAACAATTAAGCACTGGGATATGCTATTCCAGATACAACTTTTCTTCTACAAGCCATTTATTGGACTTGGGGAATAAAATCTTAAGGAGAAAATGATTTATTTTTTCCGATTATATATGCTACTGTTTTAGATTATTTTGGTAGCACACTTTGCATCTATTGAGGAAATCTACTTTATAAATGTGAGCCTAAACAAAACTGGTCTGCAAATCCTGTAGAGGAGGAGCTTGCTTTTAAGCGGCATTTATCAAAATTTAAAAATAGTTCAAGGAAGATAACTACTTGAGTTGCCTTAATTCTGGGGTTATTTGCTGCTTTAGTAATCTTTGATGTGCACTGTAACAGATATATGGAGAACACAACACTGCAAGGACAAATCCCTGTTGGCTTATTCAGCCTTCCTAACTTGGAAACTATGTAAGTTCACACTTTTTCTCTCATAAAACCAGATTTAGGCAGGGGATGTTTACTCATTAAAATAACGACTTGGATTTAGGATCTACAGCATCACTCTTACAGGAGACATTTTATTTGATCACCAATTGGTTATATATTTGCAGAGGATTAGCCAACAACAAGCTCAACGGGATATTGGATATTGGGACCAGATATGGGAACAATTTAACACTTGATTTGAGAAATAATTCTATCAAGGACTTCACTCAGAAAACAGGATACAACATGAATATATCGTGAGCAAATTACTTCTCTGTAATTAACCTTCTTATTATGCACATACTTCTGTTTTGAAGAATAATGTTATATTATATTTTGCAGGCTCGCTGGCAACCCGATTTGTGATGGAACAGGAGCAACAGCCAAATACTGTGCAATTCAGATTTCCAATGATTCCTTCTCATCACCTCTGAAGTGTCCAGCAATGTCTTGCAATTCTGACAAAACATTAAGTCCTACATGCAAATGTTCATATCCATACACTGGGACACTACATTTCTTTTCCCTGTCCTTCTCAAATTTAGAGAACTCAAGCTACTTTACAACCCTTGCTGGCTCTATGATGTCTGCATTTCTATCCAATGGGCTTCCAGTGGATTCAGTTTCTCTAAGTGATCCAACAGTTGATGTTTATTCATATCTTCAAATTGAAGCACAAATCTTTCCTTCAAGACAGGACAGTTTCAATCATACATCAATTCCTTCCATTGGTTACCTGCTCAACCGGAATCCTTTCCAACTCCAATATTTTGGACCCTTTTTCTTTACTTCTGAAAGTTATTGTTGCTTTGCAGGTAACTGAACATGGTTTAAGCAAAAAAAAAACAATCTTTTCTCTTCTTCTTCTCAAATTCTTTTCTGGATAGATATGCAATTCTTATCTAGCTTAACATGTTTGCTTATTTTCGTAATTTAGACGGAAAGAAGAAGTCATCATCACATACTGGTATCATCATTGGAGTATCGGTTGGTTGTGCAGTGCTTGTGCTCTTAACACTTTGTGCTGGCCTTTATGCTTTTCGCCAGAGAAAAATGGCAAAAAGAGCTGGTCATAGCAGTAACCCTTTTGGTAAGATCAGTTTTTCTTAGATCTGCACCATTTTTCGACATTATTATTTTTTAGCTTTTTAGTGGTGTTCCCTATGATGTCTTCATGTGAATACAGAATCTTGGGACCGTGATACGAGTGGTGCTGTGCCACAACTTAAAGGAGCAAGATGGTTTTCATTTGATGAGATTAGGAAGTGCACAAACAATTTTTCAGAATCTAACTGCATTGGATCTGGGGGCTATGGGAAGGTTTACGATTTCTCTCTTTCTTTCTGTTCCTGCTATAAAGTTCAGCACATATTTAGTGTACTTAAGGTCTTACCTTTTCCCCATACCAATGGATGAACAACATATTGTCCATCTTATGACACAGTGGCATACATTCGCTCTAACTACCATTTTAAAATGCAATGATGGTCACAAGCTCTTGACTTGTTTGATCTTTGCTCCAACTAGGGGTGGGCATGGTATGTGTTTAAAAAATGTTTGGTAATCGGTATTTATATGAAGAATATCGAAATACCGGATACCATACCGAAGTACATAGTTACATATACAATTTATATATCTTATATAATACTAGCAAATATATAAAATAGTATTAGTACAAAACTAATTATTCAGACGTTGGAACTTCGACCATCCTATCTTTATTGAAATGTCCTTTTTGTATAATTGATTAACGAAGGGAATTGCATGTTTGTACTTTCTTTCAATATTTCTACATGTGTAAGGTGTTAGTATGGTATAATTGAGATGGTTTTGAAAAGCCGAAGTCATAATTATGAGTATACGTAAGTTGAGTCGAACAAACTATGGTTACCCTCAAAAATACCGAAATCCAACTTAAAAATACCGAACCATACCGAATTAATTTGGTATGGTAATGGTATAGTATATATTTTTAAAAACCAAAATTACCGAACCGAAGTTTTCAATATAGTACCATGCCCACCCCTAGCTCCAATTATCATACTAAATAAACCTGTAGATTTTTTAGACAGTAAGTACATTTAGACATCTGGTACACATTGTTAGCATGATTGGACAGATTCTAAATATCTGTACATATCTATGTTATAACTCTAAATATTTGTGTAATGATGATAGGAGATAGCATAGATTAATGTAGCATATTTTCAGAGATATTACAATTAGGAATAGCATATATTTAGGGATATATAGCAGATTTTTAGGCATGTAAATCAGAATTCTTTCTATTTAATGGAAGAACTCTCATTTGAGAGCATTGATTCAGCAAAACTGACACACATCAATGAGCAGATGACGAGGAAATTTTTTGAATGAAGTAGTTATATGTCGATATGGCATTAGCATCTTGCACATGGGATCACAAACTTCTTCTACAGATTCACATATTCTAAAGAAAAGTACGCCTTGCCTATATGGTGAAATAGGTAGAAGTGTTTAAGTGAATGACGCAATCTACACCAACTTTTTGTATCTTATCAATTTAAATTTTTTTCCCCATTTTCCACCTTTAGGAACGATTATGAACTAAACTAGTGTAGGATTTATTCAGTTGCTGAGGATGTTGCAAACTCAAAATGAAATATCACTGCGAGGTAGTATTTCTTGGTGTGAAAAGCCAAAGGCAATAAGGAAATAAGTCTCTTGGTTCATTAATTTGCTTCTTCTGTTAGGTTCAGCTGCTGAAATAGTCGTTTCACCCACCTATATGTTTTACCCCTGCCTTATTTGTGTTATTTACCAGCAACATAGGAGCTAGAAGAAATTGCTGAGGCATTTCTAATTGAACTACATTGTTATTATTCACTAATTGCTGTTGTTCAGTCATCTAGGACTATATCTTGATTTTTCTGCATGACTGACATGCATTTAATGGTACAATAATACTGCATCTTTCACACTTTTTGCTAATTTATTTGTAGCATGTCAAATTTTCCAGACTGATACATGTAGCATCAACAGGTCTACAAAGGAACTCTTACTGCTGGGGAGGTAGTTGCAATTAAAAGAGCACAACATGGATCAATGCAGGGGGCTTTTGAGTTCAAAACAGAGATTGAGCTATTGTCAAGGATACATCACAAGAATGTTGTAAGCCTGGTTGGATTTTGTTATGAGCAAGGCGAACAAATGCTGGTTTATGAGTACATTCCAAAGGGTACTCTAAGGGAAAGTCTCTCAGGTAAAAATATTTTTCTGCATTCATCATTCCATATGTTTGCTTCTGAGGAAGCAGATGCTAAGTCCAGTCCAATCTGGCAAATAAGAAAGATTGATATTTCTTCACTAAAACAATATCGATCTGTCCACTGAACTGTCTTGTTCATACAGTGAAAAGTGTTTTATTTACCTTTGTGTAAAATTGAATTCATTATATTGCTTCTGCTCCTTTATCAGACCTGCTAATTTATATGTTTATTCAGCCATTGTCCTCCAAGAAATAACATTCCCAACTGAAACTCTCTCCATCACCATCATGGATTTTCTCTAGTATGATACGAGACTTAATATCACAGTGTTTGGGCGTATATACAAATTTAATTTGGTTATTCTTAATCTGCATATGGCTCTTGCAGTCAAGCCAAAATTCCAATTGGAGTGGACAAGGAGACTTAGGATAGCCCTTGATGCTGCTAGAGGTTTAGCATACTTGCATGAGCTTGCAGATCCTCCCATAATACACAGGGATGTTAAGTCAAATAACATCTTGCTGGATGACCATTTAACTGCAAAAGTTGCTGATTTTGGCCTATCAAAACTTTTGAGAGACGAAGACAAGGGCCATGTCACCACTCAAGTCAAAGGTACATTGGTGAGTATTACAACCTCAAACCTTGATGGATCAATTTGAGCTGTCTTATAATTCTTATGGATTTGCGTATATCAAACTCTAAAACTTGAAGGCGATTGGTATATCGCCAAGGCTAATATTCTTGATCATGAAATGACTGAACAACACGAAGAAGGATCATTTTGAATCCAATTAAAGAATTAGTCACCACATGTTATTCATTGTTTAACGTGGTGATATACTGATATATGCAAATTTTGATTTCAAAGAACATTTGTAATTCCATAATGCACCATCCATACTGCTTCGAAATCCCATTTTCTAAGAATGTTCCTGTGTAGGGATACTTGGATCCTGAATATTACATGAGCCAACAGTTGACTGAGAAAAGTGATGTATATAGCTTTGGGGTGGTGCTGCTTGAGCTGATAACTGCAAGAGCTCCAATAGAACGAGGAAAACACATTGTGAGACTGGTTGCAGAGACCATATATGATTCAAAAGATAACAGCAAGCTCTACCAATTAATTGATCCAAGAATAGGTTCAGGTTCAAAACTCGAAGGTGTTGATAGATTATTCACATTGGGAATGAGATGTGTAAATGAATCCGGGGCTGAGAGGCCTTCCATGGGAGAGGCTGTGAAAGAAATTGAGAGTATTCTTGAATTGGCCAGCTTGAGCAAGTATACTGAAGGCGACCTCACTTCGTCTAGCTATGAGGACACAACTCAAGTCAGTCTTGACGATTTTTATAATGACAAGGCTTTTGACTATAGTGGTAAATTCCCTTCTGGTGGCATGAACACCACTTATTGAAACCAACTAAAGACTGACTATAACTGTGATTTACATAAGTTTGTTATATTGAGCATATAACTATGAATTACATTTTGTTTGATTGTTTATTACTAGTGATGCTTCTGTTCTAATACTAGCTATATCAGAAGTCAGAATTACAGATGGCTTCTTGAGACTAAGTGATCTTCATATTGATATTTGATCAAAATAAAGTTAGATCATACTGTACAGGACTACAGATGAATTTTATAGCTCAAAACTCTAAACTGTAACAAATAAAGAGTTCTCTTGTTAAAACTGACCTTTGCAGCTATGTCAACAAGCACAACTAATTTAGGACCTTTTTGGCTTTGGACTATGAAGATTGTTTTAGACAATTGCATAATTAGTTACAAGTAATTTACAGTAATCAATTTTATCAAGTAATTTACAGTATTCAATTCCATGGTCCATTACAACTTCATTACCACTAGGCTACCCTTTAATACTTAGGCATAATACATAAATAGACGAACAATTCGCTTTCATTATGTCAGTTGAATACTCCAACTACGTTCAAAAGTTTAAAATAAGGATAAACTTACAAAGTGATGATATACGTCCAAAAGTTTAAAATGAGGATATAAATTGATGTTATGCCTTTCCTCCCAATTTGGTGGCAAGTTATTTTGAGAGCAAAAAGTGCAGTGGCTGTCCCTTAGATGAACCAACAAAGATTGGTGGAGAGCCTCCAACAATTCCGCCACATTTTGAAAACATGCATAGCCCAGAGAGACCTCTTAACTGGCAAATCTCTGCATACCCTTTACATCAAATCACTCATTCCACCGTCTACTTACTTCTCCAACCATTTCATCCTTCTCTACTCTAAGTGTGGCCTTCTTACCACTGCTTGCAGGGCTTTTGAAGCCACCCCTGAACCCAATGTCTTCTCCTTCAATGCTATCCTCAATGCATATGCAAAAGAAGCTCAGCCCCATCTTGCCCACCAGCTGTTTGATAAAATTCCCCAACCGGATATTGTTTCTTACAACACCCTTATATCTGCTTATGCTGATCTTGGTTACACCCTGCCTGCTCTTCGACTCTTTCTTGACTTGAAGGACACGGGTCTTGCTATGGATGGGTTTACTCTTTCAGCTGCTATCACGGCTGCTAATGACAATGTTGATTTTATTACTCAGCTTCATTCCTTGTCTATATCTGCTGGACTTAACTCTTATGCTTCAGTTAATAATACTCTCATCACGTATTATAGCAAAAATGGGCTTCTTGATTATGCGCGAGAGGTTTTTGCGTCAATGGGTGAGATAAAAGATGAAGTTTCTTGGAACTCGATGATTGTTGCTTATGGGCAGCATAGGGAAGGGACAAAGGCGTTGGCTTTGTATAAAGAAATGGAATTAAGGGACTTATATTTGGACATGTTTACTTTGGCAAGTGTATTGACAGCGCTTACGTCCATGGAAGACTTGCGTGGTGGGCTTCAATTTCATGCTCGGTTAATCAGAATGGGTTTTCACAAAAATCCACATGTTGGAAGTGGACTGGTTGATTTGTACTCAAAATGTAGTGGTGGTATATCAGAGTGCAAAAAAGTATTTCAGGAAATACCTTATCCTGACTTGGTCCTTTGGAACACAATGATTTCTGGATATTCACAGGCTGAATTGTGTGAAGAAGCTGTTGCTTGTTTTAGACAAATGCAGCTTGCTGGCCATCAACCTGATGATTGCAGCTTTGTTTGTGTGATTAGTGCATCTTCTAACTTGTCATCGCCATCGCAAGGGAAACAGATTCACTCTTTGGCAATCAAATCTAGCATTCCATCCAATCGTATATCAGTGAACAATGCTCTCATTGCAATGTATTCTAAATGTGGAAGTCTGCAAGATGCAAGATTACTTTTTGATAGAATACCTGAGCATAATGCTGTCACTTTAAATTCTATGATAGCAGGCTATGCTCAGCATGGGCATGGAGAAGAGTCGCTGTTACTATTTGCATGGATGCTTGAAAGCAATATTACACCTACAAACATAACATTCATCTCTGTCCTATCGTCATGTGCACACACTGGAAAAGTCGAGGAAGGGAAGAAATATTTTGGTTTAATGACTGATAAATTTGGGATAAAACCAGAGGCTGAGCACTATTTATGCATGATTGACCTTTTCGGTCGAGCAGGAAAGCTCGAGGAAGCAGAGACACTAATCGAAACAATGCCATATAATCCTGGTACAATTGGCTGGGGCTCATTACTTAGAGCATGTCGAACACATGGTAATATAGAGCTAGCAACAAAGGCAGCTAACCACTGTGTTCAGCTGGATCCATCAAATGCGGCACCGTATGTCATGCTTGCGCACATGAATGCTTATCTTGGCAGATGGGAAGAGGTAGCATCGATTAGAAAAGAAATGCGAGACAAGGGAGTGAGAAAGCAAGTGGGTTGTAGTTGGATTGAGGTGGCCAAGAGGGTTCACGTCTTTGTGGCAGAAGATAGTTCTCATCCGATGATAAAGTTGGTGTATAAATTCTGGGAAGAGATGTCAAAGAAGATGAAACAAGTAGGGTATTCTCCAGATTTGAGGTGGGCTCCGATGAGAGATGATGGGACAAGGCAGGAGGAGAAAGAGAGAAGCTTATGGCATCACAGCGAAAAGCTAGCAGTTGCTTTCGGTCTTTTATCGACCAAAGATGGTGAACCTATTCTTATCATAAAGAATTTGAGAATATGTGGCGACTGTCATAATGCAATTAAGCTTCTATCTGGTATGACAGGAAGAGAGATTACAGTAAGGGATTGCCACAGGTTTCATTGTTTCAAGGGTGGGGCATGTTCTTGTGGGGATTACTGGTGATAGCAGATAAGTTTAGCAATCAGATTGCTAATCTGACTCCAGTCAATTCATGTGATTGCCATGGGCTATGGAAAGTGAAGTTGTGAATGTTATACAGTGTACTTTTCGTTAGTAAGATGGACTAAGTTTTGTCTAAAGAGTTCACAGCATGCAGCTTTCTGTTTTTTTGATTGGATTATTGAGTCTTATCCATTTAATCTTATGCGTTTAATGCTCTAAATGATCTTAATCATTTGCAACATAGCATCATGTGAGTAGGGATATGAAGATGACGGCCTCTTGCTCATTCACTGCAAGGTTAATTACAAGGCAACTGTGGAATGTGATTACAAGGAAACTGTGGAATGTGATGTAACATCTTAAAGGGGTGAAATGTTGCATGCCTGAAACAATAACCCTACAAAAGCTGGAGAACAAACGAAGCAGCAAGAAGTTTAGTGCGTGGAACACAATCCCAGCAAGAATATGGTAGGTCATATGGAGGCAAAGAATTCGTAAAACAAAATTATAAATCTTGAAGGTGGTTGGATAGCAACAAGGGTAATATTCTTGACCATGAATGACTGAACAACATGAAGTAAGATCATTTTGATCCAATTAAAGATTAGTCACCACATGTTATTGTAATTCCATAGTGCACCATCCATACTGCTTCTAAATCCCATTTTCTAGGGATCTTTCTATGTAGGGGTACTTGGATCCTGAAATTACACGAGGCAATAGTTGACTGAGAAAAGTGATGTATTATATAGCTTTGGAGTGGCATTGCTAGAGCTGATAACTGCAAGAGCTCCAATAGAACGAGGAAAACACATGGTGAGACTGGTTGCAGAGACCATATATGATTTTAAAGATAACACCATACTCTACCAATTAATAGATCCAAGAATAGGTCCAGGTTCAAAACTCAAAGGTGCTGATAAACTATTTACATTGGCAATGAGATGTGTCAATGAATCCGGGGCCGAGAGGCCTTCCATGGGTGAGGCTGTGAAAGAAATTGAGAGTATCCTTGAACTGGCCAGCTTGAACAAGTATACTGAAGAAGAGCTCACTTCAACTAGGTATGAGGACACAACTCAAGTCAGTCTTGACGATTTCTATAATAACAAGGCTTTTGATTATAGTGGTAAATTTCCTTCTGGTGGTATGAACACCACTAACTGAAGTTACTAAGGAGTATAACTGTTAAGTATTTACACTTGTTTGTTATATTGAGTATAAGTGATCTTTGGTACTTGTGATTCTTCTGTTCTAATACTAGCTATATCTGAAGTCAGAATTACATATGGCTTCTCGAGATTCAAGTGATCTTTATATCGATATTTGATGGAAAGAAAGTTAAATCATACTGTACAGGATCACAGATGAATTCTGGAACTGTAACAACTCCAGATTTCTCTTGTTACACTCACCTCTGCAGCTATGTCAACAAGTGCAAAAACTTTAAGAGCTTTTGGTCTTAGATTATGGAGATTGTTTTCAATCATTGCATAATTAGTTTTGATTCAAGGCAAACATCCTTCGTTTGAAATTTTGTGCTATTAACTGTATTTTTATAACGGTTGTATTTTTATAATTAGTTTTGATTCAAGGCAGACCGCTTCATGATTAATTTGCACATTTCTCACATAGCATTAGTAGGACAATTCTAAATTTTAAGTTGGTCAGAAATTTAACCTATTTTTACAAGTCAAATTCACTTTTTAAAGAAATTATGTTATTCTCCTTTGTTGACTTTAAAATAATATTATGAGAATATAATGGTCTGGGTTTGTATGCTTAACCACATTGTTTGGTCTTCCAAAAACATTCGGTTTTAATCCTACTAGTCCTTTGTATTTATATTGAATCAAATAATTTAACGATAAAAATAATGAATTAAATTTAAAATGCATATATCATTTAATCACCGATTAATTAAGTGCTAAACGGTACATGCAAGATTTGTACGAGTCTCATATTCATTTCGACTGACATTGGCATCACAGATGACTATACTATATCACTTTGATCAATCTTCTATTATGCTTTAAATTCTTACCCACTTTTCATTCAGAAAAAAAAAAAGATTTTCTCAAAATGACTCTAAATAAGGTGGTTGGAATTTCAAAATATCTTAGTGTGCGCTCATACGAAGGGAAATGTTTTTCTTTTCTTTTCTGGTGTTCCGTACGTAATAAAAAATAATGTAATCCTAAACTATAAAAATATTTATATATGACTTAGAAAAATACTATTTGAGGTAGGGAGGTAGGTAATGAGGGTTAAAATGAGGTGTATTAGAGGGTATAGTGCCGGCAAAATGAGCCCATATTTTAATGGGTTGGGTGAGTGATTTTTTCTATGGGTAAAATATGGGTTGATACCCATATTTAACCCATAAAAATATGGGTAAAATATTGGTAAACTATGGGTAAAATATGGATTAGCCAAATGGGTTAAGCTTCCAACTTTTATTCACTCAAAATTCATGATATCAGTAAAAAAAAAATTGTAACTTTTCTTCCTATTAATATGTCTGGTATAAAAACTAATTATTCTTCTCTATAATTGAAAAGATGAAAGTCTTTAGCCCTCCAAAAATATATATATATATATATATATATATATATATATTAAATGTACATTTCTTTTGTTAATTATAATTATATTTTTTTATTAGTTTAATTTTATAT
>JAJONR010009658.1:0-24183 GCA_029582245.1 Solanum etuberosum
AAATTGCTATTTGTGGCTTATCAAAACTAGAGTCGATGAAAGAAGGGTCTTACCTTGATCTTAAGTTCGTAATACACCTCAAAACCTTAAAGTATGTCCAAACCCTTGCTGTCCCAACACCAAAGTATGATATGCTACGAAATGGATAAAACAAATTATACCATGATAACGAGCTCAACGCGTAGAACAACTTTCGTCAAGGACTTAAGTCGAGAAAATATATAATTTGGTTGATCCTAGAAGTGGGTTTTCTAAATTTTCTGGTTATTTACTCAAAAAAATGAAGAAAAGTCGAAGAAGAAATATAAAGAGTTCCACCAACCTAGGGGACCCACCTCATGTGCCTGCTTGGGCAGTCTCACGAAAACGTGAATATCTCTCTATTCTGAAGTCTTATGAATGAACGGTTCAATGCGTTGTAAATTAGACTCGTATACCTTCGATTTGCTGGGTTGTAGGCCCCATAACTCTTTATAGATTTGGAGAAAACCTCCGAGACATCTGACCTAAATTTCAGAGAAATATTTTAAAAGGAACTTACGATAACTTTCGCCAGCTTTTATTTTGCAACTTACCTAACTTAAAAACTTGAGATACAACCCTTGAACACTTAAAATATGACATACGACATCATTCTTAATTCATTACTCACCCTCTTTATTTTTCCAAGAAGGTACGAGTTAAATTAGTGTTCTGAAAAGTCGGGGTGTTACATGTAATTAGTCCATACTTATTAGACTTATTTTAGCATGATTTAGTACTTTTAAATTATGATCATTTTCATTATGACTTATTAATTTACAATATTTATTTTATGTGATTTCATTATTATTTTTTGTTGAATATTTTAATGTCATCACTCATATCATATTTTGTGTAATTTTCTTAAGAAACACCTTAGATAGTTATTTTTTTATTGGACTAGAAAAATATTTGGAGCACAAGTTAATTAATTATATGTTTATATGAATACTTTACCGAAAACCCCGTAAACCTGAATGAACCAGAGGTTTATTAGTTTGGTTTGATTTATAAATTTAAAAATTCAACACAAATGGTTTTTTTTTGGTTTAATATAAGAATAATCTGAATCAACCCGGAAAAACCTGAGGTTAAAATACCCAAACAAACGTGGTCATGTACACCCCTATCCTTTAGTTAGCATTTTACTACTTTGAATGTTGTTGTTTCTTGTGTAAATTTAGTATATACTGTGAGTGAAAAGTTGAAGGTTGGGTTCTACATCGTTATAGTATATGAAAAAAGTTAGTCCCCTGCAGGTCATGGCTACAGACATAAATAAGATCCTAAATGTGTGTACAAGTGAGAGAGTGTTATACAGTGATGATATTTTTTATGATGTTTATGTGCATATACATGCCAATATTTTGAGATGATTGTTTCCATTGTTGAGTCAATATAACCCTTGAGTTGTTGCATGTCTTTCCATCTAGTTGACAGGGTGTGGTCATGAAATTATTTGGTGCATTATGAATTGCACTTTGGTGCTCATGGTTATATGGTAGAATGGTAGATTTAAGTATTAAAATGGGTGACTAGGTGTGTAGTAATGTACTTTTGACATAATTAGTTGTGGTTAATGGATGAGGTTAATCGCTAAATACACTTGTCTCATAAATTAAAAGATCTTGTTGGTTAGAATTTTAAGTATGATTACAGAGGGTGAATGTGTCGGTATAGGATCTTAATGATTATCATCATGACTTCTAAGTTATGCTGCATGGTTTAACCTTGCTCGACCGATGATGCTTACCAGAACGTGGTGTAGTGATACTACTCTTGATACATCCTCTCTGCAATGTAGACGTGTTGCAAGTTGACTTGAAGTCTCTTATGTGAAGCAACGATAAATCATCCTCAATTATTGTATCTCTCTTTCCGGGGGGAAGGTTTATCTTTTCATGTCTTAATTTAATGACCCTCCAGGTCATTTCTATGTTTATGCCTTCTTTCCATAATTTAGAGTGTTCATGTAGTGACCACAAGTAATTTATGACTTGCTGGCACTAACTGTTCGGTCGCCTGGTCGTTCGTTTGGGTTTTATGCCCATTTTCATGTGTTTGATCTTTTGAAACTTGAAAAGTTGATTTCAGTCGTAACCTCAGGTAAACTACCTCAAATGGAAATTCTGACGATTGCATCAGCTTCGGAGCGGCCAAATTAGGCTAGTATCATGGTTTGAATGAGTCCCGAGGCTCTCGGTGTGACTTTGGGGCCATTTGGCGCTTTAGCCTTTGAATTTTGGCTTAAGTTTGACTTTGGTCAACTTTCTTGGTAAACACACTCGGATGAGAATTTTGATAGTCCGTTTAGTTCCGAAATGCCAAGTTTGGTCTAGAACTACCCTTCGTGCGCTTCTCTGAATTTCTGGTCTTATTCTGAGGCCCCTTGTGGAAATTGGCTAAAAATGGCATTTGGGTGTGGGGCCCACTTTTTATCGAAATGACCTCGTATGGAAATTCTGACTGCGCCATTGGGTCTGAAATATCAAATTTAGGGGGGGTAGTATATTTGGTTTATTTTTATTGGGTTCCGAATGAATTTTGAGGGTTCGTTCAGAGACTTTTAAAAAAATAAATAGCAAAATCTGGTGTTGCGACCAGAATTTAGTCTTTTGGCGACTAAATTTAACTTTCAGCGACAAGAATCACTGCTATTTATATAGCAAAAAATGAGATTCAACCTCATTTTGAAACTTCGATATCTCAAGTTCTAGAGCTCCGTTTTGGGTGATTCGAAGTCCAGTGTGTTCAGGTTTGCGTTGGTTGTGTGGCAGATTATCCAAAGCATGTGGGAACATCGTTGTAAGTGGCTTCCCCAAGTCATTTTTTGTGTAAAGTTTTGCATTTTTGTTTTGTTGTTGCATGGAGCTGTTCCGAGCCCCGAGAGGTTCTCCATTTTATAACACAAGCTCGGGGGAGGGTTATGACCCCTTCAGGGAGTCAATTCCGGAAATTACAGAGCGGGTCCCACATTTTCCAATTTTGACTCCGAAATTTATCTGTCTCTGATTTTGATGATTTTAGTGTCTAAACTACCGTGCTGATGCTGTCATTCTATTTTTGATAGCGTGGCAGCAATCCGAGGCCGTTCGTAAAGGAAAATATCCTGCAGAGTGATTTGAAGAGCGCGTGGTCGACCTTTAAGTTGGCTACGAATTCCTTTCCATTAGATTGAGCCTCATTGAGTAATTGCATGATGAATTGTGAGAATCTTGGGTGGGCTGCTAGTATGTCTTCTCTTCTTCTCTGAAACTGTGTTGTAAGGTTGATTTTTGGGTTGTTTCAGGGTTAGTACCATGCTGCTAGAGGGGTTGTTTATCTGTGGGTATTTGTGAATTACCTGTTGGGCTGTTTATATGTCGTTACATGCGTAGTATCTAGTTGGATATTTATTTCTGTTGAAATTGATGTTTGGCCTTAGTCTATGATAAACTAGTGTTGGCTTATACCCATGATCCTGATTGACTTTGGTAGAAATCTGACGTCGATTCGGATGGACTAGGTCATTGTACACCGATATAGAAGACTTGGGTCTGATAGTTGAGCCTATCTTTGGGCTTTTTATTGCTTGTGATCCTTGTGGTTTCTCTCCCCTTTTTTGTGATGCCGATGCGTTATCAGAGGCATAGTATTTTATAGGGTCGGTTGTTTCACGGTCGGTTCTGTGTGAGGTAGTTTGTAGTGGACGTCGATCCATGATGGCTTGGAGTTGATTCACCGTTTTGACGTGGTTGGTAGTGGATGTCGATCCACGATAGCTTGGAATCTGAGATCCTCTGCGTAGTTGATTTTACCCGCACACTCTGGCTGTCATTTGGCAGGGCCTACGAGAGTGATAAATGACTAACCTTGCTGGCATTGGGCAGGCCCCCCGAGGTGATTAGCTAGATGGGTAGTTCGATATAAGTTACTTGAGGTCCTTTTCAGAGTTGACAGGCCCGCGCACTCTGTCTGCCTAGGGCAGGGCCCCTGGGAGTGTTAAATGGCACACTTGGCTGGCTTGGTTAGGCCCCAGAGTGTTAACCTATTGGGCAGTTAGATTAGGGCTTTTTAAGGGGATTCATATACCCCCGCGCGACACTCGCCTAGCTGGGTAATTCCCTGGAGTAGCTAGCGGGCTAGGTGGCCCGATGTGGAAGTTAGACTTGTTCACTGAGTTGGAGTTGTTGGTTGTGTCGGTTTAGAGTTGGGTTTCCTATGGGTTCCGTAGCTGTGGCTTCTCTGTGTACCTGTATGGCATATAGAAGTCTGTTCGGGTTCTTATTTGTTTGTGTGTGAGTGTCCCTCGAGGGTCATATGGGGGACCTCGCTTGGTGTAGGTTAAATATCCTTAGACTAGCTCTCTAATTGTTCTGCTCTTATTTCTGTTGACCTCTGTTCGGGTTTGATTCTATCTTTTCATCTGTTTTTACCTTTCTTGCGCAGTCGACCTATGATGTCTACTGGGTACCTGTCGCTTTGGAACTCATGCTGCACTTTTCCTCTACTTTCGTGATGCAGGTCCAAGCACCAGCTATCAGCGTTGAGGTCGAGCCTGCAGCAGTCTATTATTGAGACGAGTGTGAGCTCATGTCGTTCTAGGATTTCCTGTCTCCATTCTGTATTTACATTTTGACTTGCCTTTTGCTTTTTGAGGCAGTCTTGTTTCTCTGGTCCACTTTTGGGACTTGTACTCTTTCAGTAATTCTGTACATGTGACTTCCAGGTTCTGGGAGATATCTTTTGTATATATTGTTTTGTGTTCGCTTCCGCCTTCCTCTTATGTGTTCTTTTTATTATGCTTCACTTAGTTTAGGATAGTTCCCCCTTCAGTCCCATTACTCTCAAGGTCCGGGAAAAGTTTTTACTTTCCTACTGGAGGGTTGGTAGGCGCCATCATGGCTCGAGAAATTGAATCATGACAAAGTTGGTATCAGAGCCCCAGGTTCGTTGGTCTCACTTGTACAGAGCTAACATCTAGTAGAGTCTTGGGGATCGGTGCGGAGACGTTCGTAACTTATCTTTGGGAGGCTACAAGATGTCCTTAATGAGTATTCCTATTTTGTATAATTTTTGTGTGTTGTTGTCCAGTTAGTTTCATGGAATGTTACTTGTTTCACTGTATCGCAGGATGGCTCGCACGCGCAATAGAGGTGGAAACCGAGGTCGAGGTCAGGCTGCAGTGCCAGCCCGAGAGAGAGGGAGGACTCCAGAGCCGGAGCCTCAGTTAGACCAGATTCTTCCCCAGCCAATAGGGCCAGGACCAACCCAGCCCTTACCCACACCAACTGTCGCCCTTGATCTTCAGGCTATGGTTACAAAGATTCTAGCGACTATTGAGGGCATTCAGCAGTAGCAGCAGGCCCCAGCACCAATTCCAGAGCCGGCTAAAGTACCGCAGGTTCAGACTAAAGAAACGACCCCCGAGGTTCAGCAGCCGCCAGAACCGTCTGTCGTTCAGCCGGATGTTTTAGACAGAGTTATGCCACTGAGGCAGCAGAAGATGCTCGGGGTGTTTATGAGACTGTCGCCGCTGAGGTTTTCTAGGGAAGTTGGCGAGGATTCCCAGGAGTTCCTTACTACCTGCCGGGAGCGACTGCAGACTTTGGGATTGGTGGAGTCGAGGGCAGCCGATTTCACAACTTATCAGTTAGATGGGACGGCTAGGTAGTGGTGGGGCTCTTTCATGGAGACTAGACCAGCTGGGTCCCCGCCAGTGACATGGACAGAGTTTTTTGAGGCTTTTCTGGCGAGATTTATCCCACAGAAGGTCAGAGATTGGTTCGGTAATGAGTTCTTGAGGTTAGAGCAGGGCTCCATGATGGTATCTCAGTATGAGGTCAGGTTTCATGAGTTATCCCGACATGCCACCATGATCTTACCCACAGAATAGGAGAAAGTCAGGTGCTTCGTTAGAGGGTTGCGGTTGCAGCTGCGTGTTAAGTCGCAATCTATAGTTTCAGCAGACTGCTCTTTTCTGGATCTAGTGGACCATGCCGGCACGCTTGAGCAGCTCCATCAAGAGGCCCACGAGGGCAGCGGCTAGAGGGCCAGGGAGGATGAAAGCTTTAGTGGGGGCCGACCTAGACCTCGGGATACTCAAGACTAGGTTTATCAGAGGTTCCAGCCAGGTCAAAGTAGCTCTTTTTAAGAGTCGGGTATCGTACCCACAGGGACTCAAGATTAAACTAATTCGATCTTACCAATACGTTCAATTAGAAACAAGCGTTAACGAGAACAAAGAAGTGAATGTTTTTATAATCTAAAAATCTAATTAAAAGCTTAACTAATGCGATTCAATTTCAAAAGGGTTTGAACAATGATTGGGTAAAGTCCAGGGCTGCAGCTCACTTCAGGATTCATGCATATTATCTTGTAAGATGGATATAAATCAACTATCGAATCAATGATCACAGGGTTAAATATATGATTATGGTTTCCCGACCTCTAATCTTCTACGATAATTGGCAGCCTAACTACATCGTTGAGCGGGGATAGGATGGACCAATTAACGAGCATTAAGATTTCATCTTGTCTAATAACCAAGCACGTTTTCTAGGTATATCCCTATCCTAGATACAAATTAACTCTAGATCTTAAGCTAAAATCATGCTCTTTTTTCCCCCACGTTCTATCCTCTTATCCCTCTCCCGAGTTCAATTCAGACAAGAAGTTTATTTCAGTGGTGATCAAGCACGAAATACGAAAATAAGAACAAAAGATTGATTCATATGATAATTAATTTCAATCCATAAAACTTCAATAATATACAATCATCCAGTAGCCACAGCCCTAGAACTAGGGAAATTAACTACTCATATCAAGAATCTCGATTATGCAATGTTTAAATAACATAAAGAGATCAAAAATAAAAAAGTTTAGGACTGAACCCTACGAACAGATGAAAAAGCTCCCAAAGTCATCGTTCTTCAAAACCCAGAAAAATAATAAAATAAGAAAATAAAATATGAGTCTATTTATATTTAAGTCGAAATGACCGAATCTGGCAACCAAGGGCGCGATGCGGAGTGCTTTCCAAAATCCAATTCTTGGTAATCTTCCCTTCTCCGCGACGCGGTTCCATTACACACCGTTCTGTCTCAAACTCTACTGCGTAAGCAAAGAATAAAATCCCTCTCCGCGACGCGGAGGGGATACGAATCTTCCTTAATCTTTATTTTTTTCATTCTCGTTTCTTGCTACTTTTTAACTTGGATCCTTTCGTGCTTCCCAATGCCTGTTTCAGTACTCATTTCTTCATTTAATCTTACCTACACCAACTAATCATGTTGGTTAGTATAAATGAATTCAAATGACTCGACACTACTATCAATTAATAGAAAATGATTCCGAACATGGCCAAATTGCGGGTGTTATTTGGTTCTTACGCATATAAATACGCCTAAGATCACCACCCCACACTTAGAGCTTTGTTCGTCCTCGAACAACTTACTAAACTAGTCCTAGACCTAGACTCCCTACACTGGTATTTGTGCATCCGCCACTTTCTTTCAAGGATCTTTCATCAGTTCAAACATGCATGTTCTCATTTACATTAGGCCTTGACCACTTTCATATATCATAAAATTCAAGTACTGACTCGACAACTTTTTGCAACCAAAGCATTAAACTTCATGTTCACCATTAAATATCACCTATCTTTCATACAACAAGTGCCCCTCACTCAAAGGAATAGTCCGCACACTCAACAAATTGAATATAATTTAAGGACTTTAACAAACACAGAACGCTCTCACTCAAAAAGGACATCACACATGCATGCACTGAGAACCATAAGCTTACCCATTATATACATCTCCATTAATTAAGCGTGCTTTGCAATGAATCAAATAGGGCTTTTCTAGGTTGTAATGTCGGCTAAAGGACAGGTAGGAATAAGTATATAATAGTGACTTACACTAACCTAAGCACTTTTCACTTTTAAGACATCATCATACTTTCCTTCAATTATCAGCACTCTCTCAACATTTCTATCACACATGACGTACATCCTTCTCAAACTGCCCCTCATTTCTTGTATTACAAGAACCAATTTTTAATTTTATACTTTTTTTCTTTTTCTTTTTGATTCACTTTTATTCTCTTACTGAGGGTTTTCTTCTATTACCTTGTGTCTATTTTGGGCTGCCTCTTCACTTTCAGTTTTACTAAGCCCACAACAGTCTATGCTACAGTGATTAAGCAAGCAGGGTGCAAACAACTTAGGGATTCAATAAAGTGATGTCGGGTGAAAATGTGGCTGCCAATAAAAAGCTACAGGCTCAACAATGGTACAAGTGATAATATCTGAAAAGGCTAAGCTTTTTGAAAATATTCAAGGAGGCCTATTATCATTTCCTACACCAATTTCAATTTTGCTTCAATAACACGCCAGGTAAGTTCTAGACTCAGATGCATTACACGGACAATACAATGCCTCACCGCTCATGGCACAAGTTCTAATCAAGTTGGATCAATCACAGGCAACACAATCAATTCATGCAAAGGTTCTATTTAAGCTTAAGTTGCAGTCACTAAAATCAAGTACAAGAATTCAAATGCATTCATATATATATTGCCCACATGCTTTCATACAATTTCCTTCGGAATTTCAAGCTTCAGCACACATACCATACCTACGACTCAATGACGAAAATTTCCCTTAAGACAGTCGTCATCCATCTATCATAGGGCAATGCGACTCAACTACGACAACTGACTCGATCCTAGAAAGACAAAATCTTTTTGTGTTTTGTACGGTTCAAAGGGACTCTCCTTGGCCAAAGAACCGAAAACAACCTCTAAGGAACCCAAATAAAAATAAAATAGAAAACAGACAAAAGACACTACCAATGTTCAATAATATATACAATACAGAGAGAATTACACCCCACCCCACACTTAAAATATTAGCACTGTCCCCAGTGCTCCACAAAATCACAAAATAATACAGAGGTAAGGTGAATCACTCCCTGATCAGTCCTCCGTGGCATCTCCGCCATCGGCCTCATCACCGACCTGTGCAGGGTCAACCTCCTCCGTGTCCAAATCGGAGTCAAGATCAGAACTAGTGCACAGCCTATCCTCGTCAATCGGTATATCATCATCCACCAGCTTATGGAACTCAGGACCGATGCCTAGCAGGGCTTCAGCATATGCATTCATCGGATACCTCCTCTCAACCTGCCCCAATTTCTCCTCAGTCGGCGCCCGGCAACCATTCTGGTGGCGCAACATCTCAGGTCCATACATCCGGGCCATAATCAACTCATCTCTGCGATGGCGCTCTAAAGTGGTGAGTGGTGGGCCGAACTCATTTTCAAGGCCCTTTGTTTTCATTATATCCACCAGCGCTGGCAAAAGTGGTGCCATATAGTCCAAGCTTTCCTCTAGTACACCTGCAGCACGACACAATCGAGTAATGATACCTCCAAAAGCGTACCTACGCCCTTTGTGAACATGGGCCTTCCTCATAGCCGATTTCAACACAGCACCAATATTCAATTCAGTGTTAGTCATCAAGGCGTACACCAAGCACACTCTATCCCGGGTGATGTCTGTGTAGTGCAGCTCGGGTATCAAGCAATTCACAATGATTTTCAACCAGACCCGAGTTTCCCTGCTCATGTGTGCGTAAGGAAGAGATTGGTGGAACGCGTTGTGCTTAGTCCACTGCACCATAGACTGGGGGCCACAAAGTGTGTGTCGGATAGCCCGATAACGTGGGCGAATGTTCAGCCCCGTTAGAACCATTGGTTCAGCATCAAGTGAAGTGCCAACTATGTCATTTAGAACTGCGGGAGTGAGAGTCACATCAACTCCCCGCACCTTCACAAAATGCGACCTGGACTCTGTTGCCCAGTTGGCATAGAACTCTCGGACCATTTGTAAGTTGCACTCATTTGGCTCAGCAAAAATAAACTCCATATGAAGTTCTTGGATACGCCTTATTATTCGGGGAAACTCCCATGCCAAACTATCTCTTTCAATACACACATCAGAGAAGTACCTTGCCTCTGTGTGCTTCTTCCACCACACTTTACCTTCCTTGACCACTGCTCGCAACCCGAACCGCCTAGTTTGCCCCCTTGGTACTGCTGATGCGGGAGGTACATTCCCCCCACTCCGAACTCGCTTCCTTTGGCTTTAAGTTGCTACTTCCTTGTCGGGTGTCTGAGTACTTGACATGATTACCTGCAAGCATAATATATTTCAGTCCACAACAACCAACAATACACGGGGAGACATGGGTGATGCGCAGACCCCACCCCAGACTTATTCCATATATGCCCCAACCTTGGTACTCAGACTTCCCAATGGGCAACACACACACCTACGACCAAAACACAACAACATAATACACATTCATATTACACATTCAAGCACCACAGCACATGCAAGTACAACCAAACATGCCAAACCTAAGTAATTTTTTGCGCATGCACACCTACAAACAGTCCACATAAACCTACTCAGAAAGTGCTACTCAAGACTTCACACTAAGGACCTCAAAATCCCTTAATCGTACCACCTTATTCAGCAAAAACCCTCAATCCTTCACTCTAACATGTTCATGCAACCAACCTTGACCCAATACCCTCACAATATCACACAAAGGTAACTTCTACTCAAGATTTTGAAATACCCATTAAAATGCATGAAACAAACGATCTTATTCATCCAACAACACTTCACCCCAAAACCCATATAATAGCAACAATCGGTAATTTCTACTCAAGACTTCGAAATAACCAGTAAAACTTAGCATAAACAACTTCCATCCACTACCAATCACACCCACAACCCCCCAAAAAGCATATACCCCAAACAACATTAACCCCCTTTCAAATACGCCTAAAAATCACAAGAAAACATAAAAGAATACGCACCTTGGATGTTGAATACGAGGAATTGGAAGAGAATGATGCAGAAGTGTCTTCGCGTTATGGATGTGAAGATGAAAAATCGCAAGAGGACAAGGGGAGGGGAAAGTCGCGTTGAATGGGAAAAATAATGGGGGATGAGGGATTAAAATTAGGGTTTAAAAGGGGAATTGGGTCGGTTCTTTTGAAAGAAGACGGGTAAAACCCAACTTTTTTAATGAAAATAAAAAATCCCTACCCTGGTCCGCGATGCGGCTCTATTACGGTGTCCTCTGTCTCGCGTAATTAATTTGTCTCCCACTGAAATCAAATTTTTGGGACCCTCTCCGCGACGCGGCTCTAATACGGAGTCCTCTATTTTGCAGAATTAATTTAATTCCCAGAAAGAGCAAATTTAGGGCCCTTCTCTGCGACGCGCTTCCAATAAAGAGGCTTCTGTTTCTTGACAAAAAAAATAATTCTCAACGAATCCAAAATTTCTAGCCTACTCTACGACGCGTGCACGTTACGGAGTGTTCTGCCTCGCTCTGAAAAATTAATTTCTAACGAGGAAAAAATTCACACACCCTCCGCGACACGCTATGGGTGCCAATTCCTGTTCCCTGCACATTTTAAGCACAACACCCATTAATTTAAACCCGATGGGTTGCCTCCCATCCAGCACCTTAGTTTTGGTCGTGGCACGACTCCATTTTTTGTATTTTCCTGATATATCATTTTTTTAATTTTTTTTTTTAACTACAAACTAACTCCTATAAATTGAAATAACAAAACTTAAAATTTAGAAATCCTTTCTATTACAAGGGGTAATGGGTTGCCTCCCGTGTAGCGCCTGATTTAACGTCGCGGCACGACCCAGCTCGTGACTCACTCATCATTCAAGTTGAGTGATTCTTGCTCACGATCAATGTCATTCCCGAAGTAGTGTTTCACTCGTTGCCCATTTACAAGAAACGTGGAGCTCTTATCCTTGTTTTTCAGCTCCACAGTTCCATGTTGAGTCATTCTCACCACCTCAAATGGCCCACTCCACTTAGACCGAAGTTTTCCAGGGAACAACTTCAGTCTTGAATTAAATAGTAACACCAATTGGCCAGACTCAAAGGTGCGTGACAAAATATGTTTGTCATGACACTTCTTAGTCACCTCTTTGTATAGCTTGGCATTTTGTACGCGTGGAGCCTGAATTCCTCTAGCTCATGCAGTTGTGTTATTCTTTTCTTTCCTGCTAACTCAGGATCTAGATTCAACTTCTTGATAGCCGAGTACGCTTTATGCTCAAATTCCGCTGGCAGGTGACATGCTTTTCCAAACACCATTCGATAAGGAGAAGTCTCTATTGGTGTCTTGTATGGATTCCTATATGCCTACAAAGCATCATCTAACTTTTCAGCCCAATCTTTCCTTTGTGCAGTCACAGTCTTTTGCAGAATTTGCTTTACTTCCCTATTAGACACTTCCACTTGGCCGCTAGTCTGAGGATGATAGGCTGTGACTACCTTGTGTCTCACTCCATATTTGGCCAGCAGATTTCGCACTGAACTATTGATGAAGTGCTTACCACCATCACTTATCATGGCCCTTGGAGTTCCAAACCTGGTGAAGATGTGCTTCCTGATGAACTTTACTACCACCTTCACATCATTAGTAGGTAGAGCTACAGCCTCCACCCACTTGGACACATAGTCCACTGCCACTAGTATGTACTGGTTTCCATTAGAAGATGGGAATGGTCGCATGAAGTCTATCCCCCATACATCAAAGATCTCAACTTCGAGGATGTTGCTCAACAGCATCTCATGTCTTCTAGAAATAGTGCTCATCCACTGACACTGATCACAGCCCTTCAAAAAAATCACAGCATCTTTAAATAAAATAGGCCAAAAGAATCCAGATTGCAATACCTTATGCGTTGTGCGCTCGCCTCCGTAGTGCCCACCATATGGTGAAAAGTGACAGCTTCCCAACACTTGCAATGCCTCATGTTCAGCTATACACCTTCGCACCATCTGATCCGGTCATTCCTTGAATAAGAAAGGCTCATCCCACATATAAAACCTCGCCCCATGCTACAACTTTTGTTTTTGATGTGTTGAAGCCCCAAGTGGAAATAAACCAGTCACCAGAAAGTTTACAATATCAGCATACTAGGGTACTTGTGCAAGGTCCAAGGCTAGCAATTGCTCATCAAGAAATTCCTCACGAATATGTTCTTCATTCCTCACATGAGATGAGTCCTCCAATCTTGACAAATGATCGGCTATCTGGTTATCAGTCCCCTTCCTATCTTTAATTTCTAGATCAAACTCTTGCAAGAGTAATATCCATCTAATCAGCTTCGGCTTCGCAATCTTCTTGTTGAATAAATACCTGATCGCAGCATGGTCAGTGTAAACAACAACCTTGGTACCTAACAAGTAAGACCTAAACTTATCAAATGCATATACTAGTGCTAGCATCTCCTTTTCTGTGACAGTGTAGTTCAATTGGGCCGTATCAAGGGTCTTGCTAGCATTATAGATGGATTGAAACATCTTATCTTTACACTGGCCTAGCACTGCACCAACACGTGTATCGTTGGCATCACACATGAGCTCGAAAGGTAGCTCCCAATTCAGAGCAATCAAAATAGGGTCTTCAATCAACTTCTTCTTTAGTAGCTCAAATGCCTGCAGACAATGTTCATCAAATTCAAATTTCACCTCTTTTTCTAATAAACTGCACATGGGTCTTGCAGTCTTAGAAAATTCCTTGATGAATCTTCTATAAAATCCGGCATGTCCCAGAAAGCTCAGGACTCCCTTCACAGTGTTGGGTGGTGGCAGCTTCTCAATGACTTCCACCTTCGCTTTATCAACTTCCAGCCCATTTCTTGAGATTTTGTGCCGCAGTACAATCCCTTCTCGAACCAGGAAGTGGCACTTTTCCCAATTCAATACCAGATTCGCCTCTTCACACCTAGCAAGGACCCTGTCAAGATTGTACAAACAAAAGTCAAAAGACTCACCAAACACCGAGAAGTCATTCATGAACACCTCAACAAAATTCTCCACCATATCATGGAAGATTGCCATCATGCATCTCTGGAATGTAGCCGGTGCATGGCACAATCCGAATGGCATACGTTTGAACGCATAGGTGCTATACGGACAAGTGAAGGTAGTCTTCTCCTGATCCTCTGGTGTAATGACTATCTGATTATAGCCTGAGTAGCCATCTAAGAAGCAGTAATATTCTTGTCCTGCCAGTCTGTCCAACATCTGATCAATAAATGGCACAGGATAATGGTCCTTCCTGGTGGCATCATTCAACTTTTTGTAGTCCATGCAGATACGCCACCCGGTTACTATCCTTGTAGGGATCAGTTCATTCTTCTCATTTGTCACCACTGTCATACCGCCCTTCTTGGGCACAAACTGTACCGGACTCACCCATTTGCTGTCAGATATGGGGTACACTATCCCCACACTAACCACTTTATCACCTCTTTCCTTACCACATCCTTCATGATTGAATTGAGTCTACGTTGGTGTTATGAACTCGGCGTGTGACCTTCCTCCATGTAGATCTTGTGCATACACAACATTGGACTTATCCCGTGAATGTCAGACATTTTCCAGCCTAGAGCTACTTTTCTCTTCCTCAGAATAGTCAATGTTGCTTCCACCTGTGATTCAGACAAGTCTGCATACAAAATAACAGGTAAGGTCTTATCTTCACCCAAAAATGCATACCTTAGGTGAGCTGGCAATGTTTTTAGCTCCAGCTTGGATGCTTCTTCGATGGAAGGCTTGGGTGGAGGAGCCAACACCCTATTCAATGGCTCCCAGTGATCTCTTAATATGCCCAAACTCGATACATCCAAAAATTGTACCATCTCCTGTGCTTCAGCATCCCCATAGATATTATTTCCCACTAGTACACGTTCCAACGGGTCTTTGGATGTAGTATAATGAGCTTCTGCTTCAGGATCTATCACTGTTACAGCAGACAACTCTTCATACACGGATGGTAGTTTCAATGCCTTGTAGACATCAAACACTTCCACTTTGTCATGCGCCCGCATATTCAGTTGATTGGCTGCTACATTTATCATAGCACGCCCTGTGGCCAAGAAAGGTTTTCCAAAGATGAAAGGAACCTCAGGATCTGGCTTAAAATTCAGTACCACAAAATCTACCGGGAATATCAAAGATCCTACTTGGACCAAGACATCCTCCACAATACTCTCTGGTCTAGCAACTGACCGATCTGCCAACTGCTAAATAATGGTGGTGGGTTTAGGACTACCCAACCCAGATTTCTTATACAGTGATGTTGGCATCAGGTTTATACTCGCTCCAAGGTCACACAACCCTCGCGCATGGATGCTCTTCCCTATAGTGATCTGAACTGTAAAGCTTCCCGGATCTTTCAATTTAGTGGGCAACTTATTCTGGAGCTGCACTCTTCAGTAAGTGCTACAGTTTCATATTCTATCAATCTCCTCTTATTCTCGATGATCTCCTTCACATACTTTGCATACCTGGGTATACCCTACAAAACATCTACCAATGGCAAATTAATGTGAACTTGCTTTAAGAGAGAGAAACTTACCAAAACACATCCTCCTTCTAGTTTTTAAACTTCTGAGGAAATGATGGAGGTGGTTTCACTATTGGCTGCACTCTTTCTTCTTGTGCAATAGTCTCACTCTCCTTGGGTTCACCCTCTTTGCTTGCATATTTAGCATTTCACTTCTTCGGAGCCAACTCCTCCAACGGCAACCCATTACGCATCCCTACTGCAATTACCTGCCTAGGATTTGGATCAGTATTGCTCGGTAAACCTTCCTGAGGTCGTGAGTTTTGAGCACTAGCAAATTGCCCAAATTATTTCTCCAGGTTCTGTGTTGCTAACTGGTTATTTCTCACATCAATAGCTAGTTGAGCTTGATCAGCCATGATCTTCTTCAGCATTTCCTCCATGATCATGCTACTTTGCTAATTACAGGGCTACTCTCATTGGCCCTGTTGTTGATAACCATGTGCATTCCCCTGGGGTCTATATTGGTTCTGACCTTGAGTCTGATTTTGATTTCCTCCGCAGGAAAAATTTGGATGATTTCGCCAATTGGGATTGTAGGATTTCCCATAATTCTGATGACTTCCTCCACGTTGTGCATTACCTACAAAATTTATAGAATCTGGGTTTGCCCCACATACCTCTACATTATGGTCTCCTCCTCCGTAAATCTCACACCATGTGGGTGGCTGTTGTACCGCATTTACCTGAGTTGGTTGTTGTCCCAGCGATAGGTTGCCGAAGTGCATATTTATCATGTTCTGCATTGTAGCAATTTGTGCAGTTAACGTTGTTACTGCATCTACCTCCAACATTCCAGCAGTCTTTTGTACAACCGGTTTAGCTCCTCCTCCATTCCACTCGGGGTTACCTTGTGAAATCCTATTCAGCAGGGTGAACTCAGCATAAGTCTTCTCCAGAGCCTGTCCACCAGCAGCTGAATCAAGTAAAATTTTGGTGTTAGGTTCCAATCCTTCAATGAAGGTATGGACGAACACCTTGTTAGCCTGATGATGGTGCGGACAGCTCAACAACATTGATTTAAACCTGTCCCAAGCCTGGTACAAGTTCTCTCCTCCTTTTTGTCGGAAGCTCAATATGTCACTTCTTAACTTAGTTGTTTTCCCAAAAAGGAAAAACCTGATAAGGAACTTCCGTGCAAGATCGTCCCATGAGGTTATTGAGTTCGTGGGCTTAGAATTTAGCCATCTTTTTGCTTCCCCTAGTAGAGAAAAGGGAAATAAGATGAGCCTCACGTAATCTTTGTTCACTCCAGTTGGAGAGTAAGTGTCATTGATTTTGAGGAAATTCTAGATATGAACTTGTGGATCCTCGTGCGATAAACAAGTGAACTGTCCATTTGTGTGCAATAGTTGCACCATACTCTGCTTTAGTTCAAATCTTCCACCAGCTTTAGGTTTCTGAATGCATGAAGTAACACTGGTGGTACGTAGAATTGCCACGTCTCTCACTTTCATCTCAGCCATAACTATAGTTTCTTCTCGTTCAACTCTTGCTACAGGAGTTACTGGTTCACTAGCAACAAGAGGGACTGGGTAAGTGAGTTGTCTTTGCCTTCTCCGATAATGAACAAATCTTTCCAATTCAGCTAGAGGCTCCACCAAGTCCAGGTCGTCTTCCAGTTTAAAAATTCAACACAACCTGTAAAAAATGAATAGCTAAGATCAAGTTGTCAACACTTACTTTCTAACATCAGAAATTAGACAAATCTAATACTTTCTAATTCTAAAGTCCCCGGCAGCGGCGTCAAAAACTTTTTGCATCCAATCGCACACGCAAGTGTACGTGGTCGTTCAAGTATTAAAGTAGATCTTTTTAAGAGTTGGGTATCATACCCATAGGGACTCAAGATTAAACTAATCGATCTTACCAATACTTTCAATTAGAAACAAGCGTTAGCGAGAACAAATAAGTGAATGTTTTTATAATCTAAAAATCTAATTAAAAGCTTAACTAATGTGATTCAATTTCGAAAGGATTTGAACAATGATTGAGTAAAGTCCAAGGTTGCAGCTCACTTCAGGATTCATGCATATTATCTTGTAAAATGGATATAAATCAACTATAGATCAATGATCACAGGGTTAAATATATGATTATGGTCTCCCCCTCTAATCGCCTACGATAATTGGCAGCCTAACTACATCATTGAGCGGGGATAGGCTGGACTAATTAACGAGCATTGAGATTTCTTCATGTCTAATAACCAAGCACGGTTTCTAGGTATATCCGTATACTAGATACAAATTAACTCTAGATCTTAACAGAAAATCATGCTCCTTTTTCCTCCACGTTCTATCCTCTTATCCCTCTCCTGAGTTCAATTCAGACAAGATGTTTATTTCAGTGGTGATCAAGCACGAAATATGAAAACAAGAACAAAAGATTGATTCATATGATAATTAATTTCAATCCATAAAACTTCAATAATATACAATCATCCAGTAGCCACAACCCTAGAACTAGGGAAATTAGCTACTCATATCAAGAATCTCGATTATGCAATGTTTAAATAACATAAAGAGATCGAAAATAAAAGAGTTTAGGAATGAACCCTAAGAACAGATGAAAAAGCTCCCAAAGTCGTCATTCTTCAAAACCCAGAAAAAGAATAAAATAATAATATAAAATATGAGTCTATTTATATTTAAGTCGAAAAGACCAAATCTGGCAACCAAGGGCGCGACGCGGAGTGCCTTCCAAAATCAAGTTCTTGGTAATCTACCCTTCTCCGCGACGCGGTTCCATTACGAACCATTCTGTCTCAAGTGCTACTTCGCCAGCAAAGAATCAAATCCCTCTCCGCGACGCGGAGGGGATACAGATCTTCCTTAATCTTCATTTTTTTCGTTCTCCTTTCTTGCTGCTTTTTAACTTGGATCCTTTTGTGCTTCCCAATGCCGGTTTCAGTGCTCGTTTCTTCATTTAATGTTACCTACACAACTAATCATATTTGTTAGTATAAATGAATTCAAATGACTCGATACTACTATCAATTAGTAGAAAATAATTCCGAACTTGGCCAAAATGCGGGTGTTATTTGGTTCTTAAGCATATAAATATGCCTAAGATCAATCTTATTGTTAGTAGACCTAAGTTAGTGGATCCATTTTAGAAACAATGATGATACGAAGCTCTTAAATTTGAAAGTAGGACTCTCTATTTTCAGTGTGAGGGTAACACAAGATTTTATGTCATAGCTCACATGGATTATTGTCGATTTATAATACCACAAATGAGCTATATTTTCTTCAAAGGTTTTATGTATGCTTTTATTATGGTTTTCAAATATGTATTGACCTTGATCATGACTTATAATTTTAGTTAAAAGGTTTTACTACATTTTACTTGGTCATGCATATCATGTTTTAAGTTCACTATATTATCACATTTACATTTTTAAGCATTTCCCCATATTCAGTACATTCAAAGTACTGATGTATATTTTTTCTATATTGTTTCAAAATATAGGATCTAATGCTTCTCTAACTACTCATGGTTAGTTGGATTGTTCCTCTATAGATTTTGAATTGTGAGTCCTCATAGTCTGAGGGAAAGACCATATTCACCTTTATTACTTTCTTAGTCTTTCATTTTCAGACTTTGTTCGTGACTTTGGGTTTTATCCTAGTCACATTATGATAGTAGAAAGGCATTGTCAGACAAGTTTAGATTTCCGCATTTATGTTAAGTCTTGTACCTTTCAGATTCTATGATTTGAGACTTATTGCTTATTCTCTCACTTATTGTATAACTTTTATGTCATGCTTATGTAAATTGGCTTGGGTATGGCCTCTCGGGGTTCTATTTACCATGTCACATCTAGGGTATACTTTAGGTCGTGAAACACTTGATATTCAAAGCATAAGGTTTCAGAAAGGTCCAAGGATGTCTGGCAAGCTGCGTCGAGTAGATTTTTGTTTATGAGTGTGAAGCGTGCCATATTTATGAATAGGAGGCTACATGGCGCTTAGGAAACTTCATTTTCTTCACTATTCTAAAGTCATGCGATAGAGTTAAACTATATAAATGTCTTTCTCCAAAATCTTCTCCAATCCTTTTCAGGAAATGACTCCTCGAAGAGCTTATACAAGAAGGAACGTGGGCGAGAATGTGGACCCTGAGGTTCCTAAAGTGTCGGTCGATCCTTTGATCGAGTAAGTATTGTATGCTGAGTTCTAAGCCAATCTCGAAGCGTTGGCTCAAGATATGATTGCCAAGGTAATAGAGAGGTTGTTTCTCCTATGAACCAAATTATGGGTACGGCGGTAACATGGGTGAGGGACTTCACTAGGATGAATCCCATGGTGTTTCATGGGTCAACAGATGAGGAAGAACCCCAAGATTTCATCGAGGAAATCTATAAGATTGTGGATATTATGGGAGTTACACTAACGGAAAAGGTGGACTTGGACGCTTATCAACTTAAGGGTGTTGCTCAAGTGTGGTTCAATCAATCGAAAGAAGATAGGGAAATTGATATTGGTTCCCTTGATTGGGAGAAATTCACAGGGCTTTTCTTTATCGTTAATGTCCTCTTGAGATGAGGGATATGAAAGTGCTTTAGTTCATCGATCTTAGACAAGGGAACATGAGTGTGAAAGAGTATGCATTGAAGTTCACTCAATTGTATAAGTATGCTCCTTCTATGGTTGTCGACTCTAAGATAAGAATGAATATGCTTGTATTGGTGTGTACGAGATGGTGGTCAATGAATTTCAAACCACCATATTGATCAAGGATATGGATATCTCATGTTTGATTACACATGCCCTACAATTCGAAAAGCAAATGCTAAAGAGTCAAATAAGGCCAGAACGGGTGATGGTGACTTCTCTCATTCAAGGTTCGGTGGACGTGGTCATTCCCAATTTCAGCAAAAGTTCTCCAGTCAAAATTCTTCTACCATTCTGGCTAGAAATTTCAACAAATATAGGGTGTCTAACCCTAAGCCTCAAGGAGGTGGTGTTAGTTCATCTTCGGTTCCCATTTTCCAAAAGTGTGGCAAGAGTTACTCGAGAAAATTCTTGTCCGGTATGGATATTTGCTATGGTTGTGGGACAATTTTTCACAAGGTGAGGGATTTTCCTTTTATCATTGAAAACAATAGGGATGGTAGGCAAGCTCAGCCTAGTGGTTCTGGTTCGGGTTCTTCTTGTTATAACATATTTTATGCCCTTCAGACTC
The DNA here is from genome assembly GCA_029582245.1 of Solanum etuberosum. NCBI lineage: Eukaryota > Viridiplantae > Streptophyta > Magnoliopsida > Solanales > Solanaceae > Solanum > Solanum etuberosum. Next base: position 20,658 of record JAJONR010009658.1, read on the forward strand.
ACCATGATCATGAGGGTTCTCTGAATATTGTGACTGATATGTTGAAAGTCTTTCATCTCGATGTATATGTTTTTTCTTGATCCGGGTGCTACTTTGTCTTTTCTGACTCCTTATGTGGCTATGAGATTTGATGTCGGTCCTAAAGTTATTTTAGAACCTTAGTCTCTACACATGTTTGTGACTCTATTATTGCTAAACGAGTCTATAGAAATTGCCAAGTTTATGTTCCTCATAGAGTCACTTATGTTAATCTTGTAGAGCTTGATATGCTAGACTTTGATGTCATTCTTTGGATGGATTGGCTTCACTCTTGTTATGATTTCATGGATTGTAGGGCCTGATTGGTCACATTCCAGGTTCCTAATTAACCTATCTTACAATGGAAAGGGGGAAATGCATCTCCCAAGGGTCAGTTCATATCTTGCTTAAAGGCTAGGAAAATTATTTCTAAGGGTTCCATCTATCATTTTGTTCGGGGTTAGGGATATGTATTCTAAAACCCCTACTTTTGAGTCAGTTCTAATTATTTATGAGTTTTCGAAAGTGTTTCCTAAAAATCTCTGTGGTATTCCTCCCGTCAGGAAAATAGACTTCGGTATTGACCTACTCCCAGATACGCAATCTATCTTTATTCATCCTTATTGTATGGCTCTAGCATAACATAAGGATTTAAAGGATCAGTTGAAAGACTTGTTGGATAAGGGTTTTATTATACTGGGTATCTAACCATGGGGTGCTCCGATTTTATTTATTCAAAATAAGTATGGTTCACTTCGTATGTGTTTTGATTATTGATCATGAACAAGGTCACAATAAAGAATAAGTATCATATTCCAATGATTGGTGACTTGTTTAATCAACTCCAAAGGTGGGAGTTTCTTCTAAAAGATTGATGTTTGATCAGGGTATCATCAGTTGAGAGTAAGGGAAAGTGACATTCTGAAGATGACTTTTCAGGCTTGGTATGGTCACTATGAGTTTTTGGTGATGTCGTTTGTTTGACTAGTGCCTCGGTGGCTTAAATGGACCTAATTAATAGAGTGTTCAAGAAATATCTTGACATGTTCGTGATTGTTTTTATTGCTGATATATTGATTTATTCTTGGATGAATATGGTGAGCATTTAAGGACTATGTTACACATTCTGAAGGATCATCAATTGTTTGCTACATTTAGCAAGTGTGAGTTTTTGTAGAGATCTATTGCTTTCATTTTTCATAGTCTCCGGTGATGGTATTCAACTTGATCCTAAGAAGACCGAGGTGGTTAAGAACTGGATTAGATCTCTAGTTATTTAGATATACAGAGAGTATTAGGTTTGGTCGGTTACTATAGAAGGTTTGTGGATGGATTTTATTCTATTACTTCGCCTTCGACGACGTTGACTTAAAAGAAGATCAAATTTCTATTGTTAGAAGCTTGTGAGAAATTTTTACAAGAGTTGAAGAATAGACTCACATCATCCCCTATTTTTACATTACCGAAAGGATCTGACGGTTTTGTGGTTTATTGTGATGCCTCACGGATTGGGCTTGGGTGTGTTTTGATACAACATGGGAAGGTCATTGATTATGCTTCAAAGAAATTGAATGTGCATGAAAAGAATAATCCGACTCATTATTTTGAACTAGCAGGGATAGTATTTGCCTTGAAGATTTGAAACATTACATTTACGGCGTTCATGTGTGTCATGCCCCAAACTCAATAGGCACAACTGGCTCTTAATGCCAAAACTCAAGCCCAAGTTGACCCTGCTAAACCATTTGCTACTAGTGCATGGCAACCATACGCAATCAAGAAAACAAACAAGTATATCTAGGCTTAAAATTAAACCCTCGGCCGGCAAGGCCCCTGTCAACAGATCTATAAAAAAAACAGCTACTCCTAAGAGTTCATATAAAGAAATAGCCAACTAGCACAAAAGCCCTGATTGGGACGTCGAGGCCACCATGATCTCTATACAAAAACTGAAAGCAGGTATATATCAAGACAATACATCAAATATCTAACAAGCTTCAGCAAACCAACAAACTAGGTCAGCATGGCCATAACGTAGCTATACACCCAACACACTAGTCTACAAGCCTCTAAGAGTGGTAAAGATTGGCGGGAAAAGGGCCCCAGCCTACCCATAAAAATATATACAACAAAAGCTAACAAACCTCCCAACTCTGGCAGCTTCGGAGAAAAGGGGTTAGCCAACCAGATAGAAGTCAATCCTGCTGCTGAGGAGGCCTACTGGGTCGTTTGTCGGGACCTGCATGCATGAATGCAGTGCCCCCAGGCAATGGGGCATCAGTACGAAATAATGTATAGAGTATGAAAGGCTATAGACTAAATGAGCAAGTATCATAATATACCAAAAGCAATCAGGTAAGGAAATCAAAATTTAGATAAGCATGCTAACCCACTACTGAATCTAAATATAAAAACAAATTATCAAACAACAACCTAACCAAGCCCCCATAAGCTCGGTAGGTACAAAAAACACACCACCTACCTAGGCCCCCATAAGCCCAGAAGGTGTCAAATCAACCTACATACCCCTATCGGTAGCCCCTTGTCTTTGTAAGAAGTCACATAGCCCTTTTTGGCAACGATATAGCCCCATAGGCAGCGCATAGCCCTCTTAGGCAACATCATAGCTCTGTAGGCTGCACATAGCCCTCTTTTGCATCAACATAGCCCTGTAGGCAACACATAACCCTGTTTGGCGTCAAAGTATCCCCGTAGGCAACACATAACACTCTTTGGCATCAATATAGCCCCAAGGACAACACATAGCCCTCTTAGGCAGTAACATAGTCCTCTTAAACAACATCATAGCCCTCTTAGGCAACAACATGGCCCTGTAGGAAACACATAGCCTTATTAGGTGTCAATATTTCCCTGTAGGCAGAACATAGCCCTTCTAGGCATAGATCACATTTCTGCAGCTAACCACAATAGCCCCAAGGGCAACAATAACAATCCAATAGGCTAAAAGCGAGCAATTTAGCTATAAGCAATCTATAAGAATAGCCTCTAAGTCGTGTCCAACATAGGGACGCTACTAACTGAATAAGAATTCCGACAAGGGAGGATAATATCCACTCAAGAAGCTACAAGTATAACAACGATAACAACCAAATTACATTGCTCCTAAGCTTTAAGGAAACATGTCGTAAGAAAGAAATAGCCTTAACATACCTTTTTCGCTAAATTCACGTGGACTAACGACTTTTACTCACAGCCCCCCTCTCTACTACAACAAGGCAGGACCATAATCAACCCACGAAAATAGAAGATACCACGATAATCCGATAAAAGATATGTATTTCCATCGCAAATTGCTATTTGCGGCTGATCAAAACTAGAGTCGATGAAAGAAGGGTCTAACCTTGATCTTAAGTTCGTAATACACCTCAAAACCTTAAAGTATGTCCAAACCCTTGTTGTCCCAACACCAAAGTATGATATGCTACGAAATCGATAAAATAAATTATACCATGATGACGAGCTCAACGCGTAGAACAACTTTCGTCAA
>JAJONR010009659.1:0-18216 GCA_029582245.1 Solanum etuberosum
ACTCTTTATTCATTATTTTGTATATATTGATGTTAGGCAAACTTAGGCCGTTTATTATATTATTGTTTTATTTTATTACTTGTGTATATTGCATGTTTATTTTACTTGTATATTTGTTTTTATCTCCTCCTCAATTTGAAAAAATGAATTTAGTCGGAACCCACAGTTGTGGATTTCGAAGGATGCCTAACACCTTCCCTTCGGAATAACTTGAACCCTTACCTAGAATCTAATGGTTTCGTAGACATTTTTAATTGGTTTCCTAGTTTTTCCTAAAATTAGGTGGCGACTCCTTTAAAACATCTTTCTTCTTGAAATTCTTTTAAAATCGACTTAATTCATTATTTTTCGAGCCACCGCGACGTTTCTCCCTATTTGAATAAAGTAGGGATGCAAACAATCAATCCAATAGTTTATGTTTAAATTTAGTATTTATATTAAAGTATATATGAATTTGACGATAAATTCAAAATTCATAAACTTCAAATCATAGAACATGAAAAAGAAAATTGCACTTGTTGAATTCACGTGTGAACATTCAAATTTGTTTCCAATGTTTTTTAATTGAATATTTTCTTGAAGGCATTTGCTAACCTATGAGACAAGATTATAGTAGTTAGCTATAATCCAATTATTTCTATTATATATTCTCAAACTTTACCATCTGGCTGTCATTAGTTTGAGACATTTTTGTTTATTCAAACCAAAAAACAACTACATAGGAAAGTTCCCCTAATTTTAAACATACATATTGGACCACCAATGAATGTGGGGCAAATTACTCCTTCCTTAATCAAATGTTTCGAGTTCGAACTGTGAGTATGAAAAAAACCTTGATAGGAAGTGATACCCCCCAAATAGGGCTATATCCAGAGCAAATTCGAAATAGTCGGGCTCCAATATAAATATTGAATATCAAACATCGGATGAGAAATCAAAAGGAAAGAAACATACATATTGCAGTACTCTGTTAGTAATATGGGCTTTTAGTTTCATAAATATTTTGCAAAAACAATTGTATATAAGTCATATCACCAAAATATTCATGAGCTAACACACATGAAAAACTGAGAAAATCACTTAATTTCTGTAAAATGGCTCCTAAATGCTCAAAATATATGCAAAAAATGGAGAGGTTTCACGTACTGCTCCTCCAACTCCCTATAGAGGGTTCCGTAAATGTTTTGCAAAAAAAATAATTTGGAATCCATATCACCAAAAATTCATGGGCTAACTCACACACGAAAAACTGAGAAAATCACCTAATTCTTGTAAAATGGTTCCTAAATGCCTAAAATATATGTAAAAATGGTAAGACTTCCCATACTGCTCCTCCAATTTCCCCACCATATGAATATTTTAACATTTGTAATCTGAGCTTTTTCACATAAATTGAAACGGAAAAAGTTATAAATTAAAGGTTTTTTTGGTGGATAGCTTTGGTAATCAGAATCTCAGAGGACAAAACGCCACAATCTCAGGGCGAAGAGATTGCTTCTAATTATTTTAATTAAGTATATATGAAGATTAAGGCAATAATTATGATAGAAACAACAGGCTTATATGTAGATTCATTCCTTAATTACCAATTTAAAAAAATTAAAGGAAAAAAAATATAAGTATCCATTTGAGTTAAACTCAAAATTTCAGAAATACACTTTATCTTTACCTTATTATTTATCCTAATTAATTTTTTTTAAAATTTAACAAATATATATCATCCTAAGAGCTTACGTGGTACAGAGAACCAAATTTTTGATAGGCAGTGAAACAGCGCACATGTAACTTCCACATGTCTGTACATTCTCTATGCCACGTCAATAATTAAGATGACCCATAAAAATAAAATGTGTGTTCCTAAATTATTTTTAGATATAGCTCGAAATAATTATAACTTTTCCAAAATTAACATTAAAATGAGATGGCCTTAAAATCAAGATCCACGAGGCCAATACTATAGTATTTGGATAATTATATTCACCCATTTGAATTTAGTTGTAAGCATGATTAATAATAACGTGCAATGGAGAAATAATTCTTAAGTCATTTATTAGGCCAGCTTAGTATTAACCAAAAGATAAATAAATCATTAAACATTAATTATTCTTGCGTCAACCATAATTTTAATTAGTTCTTCTCATTGACGCCTTTGGTAAAATAGCCTGAGGTAGTTGTGGCCACGCTTTTTTTAGTCTGTCTAAAGAATATGAGAATTGTTCTATTGAATTAGTCACTCAATATTTGTAATATTTATTCGATCAGACTTTAGAATAAAAGTTGTTGAGAATGATTTTGATTTAAATCATGACCTATTAAAAATGAACTTGCTCTCGTGAACTTTTTACGAATAAACATGATCATCAAGTCTATTTTTCAAGTCATAGACTAATAAAGTATTTCTTAATTTTATTTTTATTTATCCAATATTGATAATGGTTAAGAATAAGGTTAAATTAGAAACTAATTAATATATTATTTCTTAATTTTTTAAACAGGACAATTAGAAATTAATATCTATTTTTAATTTAATAGACAAATAAAACTAACGGGATGATTAAATAAATAAAATTAGCTGGCACAGCAGCATTAAAGTCGGTCAGCACGCATTACAACAACACCTACATTTTCATACACATTCCCATTTAATTTCTACATTATGTTTTCGGGAATTCAAACTCGAGACCTTTTCGATTTGATGTTGAGTATTAAATTGCTCATTTGCGAGACTAATTTTTAGGCGCGATATTTCCAATAATAAGTATTTTGTTCTCAGAAATTTAAATTCGAGATTTTTGATTAAGAGTCGAAAGATTTCAACCATCCTACTGCAACTCATATTTATACCGGTTAAAACAAACATTATTAAAATCATCTAGCTGTCATCATTTGATTCCCCATCTTCTTCTTTTTCACTTTAAATCTTAATTAATTTCTCATCATTTGTCATGTTGTATTTTTTTTTGGACCAATAATGAAACTCCCAAAAAAACCTCTAAAATGTCACCATTTCTTCAAACATGAAGAAAAAAAACTTGTTTCTTCCATTTTAACTTCTCAATCCATACATTTTTCTCAAACAAGGCAATATTCAACTGCATCAACAATGTCTGATCCATCATCAACAACCACGGTTAATACAAATTTATTGTTATTTATGAACCATTCACCTGTGAAAAACGCGTTGTGGGAGGCACGATCGAGTATTTTCTTCAATTATTCATCAATTGTTCCATTGGCATCGTCAATTGATGATCATTTGATCGTTAAAACTCCGTCTAGGAGCAGGACTAGTGTTGTGTATAAATTTTCTTCGGATTTTGAACTTCGGGAGAGGTATAGGAACCCGATGAATGAGATTCGAATTGAAAAGTTGTTAGAAGACTTGGATGCACTCGCTGGAACCATTTCCTATAAGGTATTTTTTTCTATTTCATTTTATTTATTTTAGTTTGACTGAACGCGAAATTTAAAAAAAAGAGAAAGTTGAAAATAGAGGACTTTTTTGTTAGGCATGGCCCTATAGAAATTGTTTACTAAAATACCCTTGCTAATGATTAAGGTTGTGACTTCAATAAATTTGGGCAATGTGGATACTTATTAAGGTTAATGTTGGATGAAAATAATTTGGGTCAGCTAAGCTTAAGTGTGTTCCTTTACTATCGTTAACTAGATCAAGTGATTGCTTTGTTATTAGACGCTGATCCAAATAGATATTTCTTAGGTTTTCGATATAAATATAGAATTTGTATAAAAAATACTGAATTCCTGAGAACCAGCATCTGATACCCTAATACATTACTCATATTGTTTCTCTCTCTTTGACAAACAGCATTGTTCTAGTGATGATGGCAAAGCAAGGTCATTAATATTGGTGACTGCATCTGTGGATAATATGATTTTGAAAAAAACAATTTGTATTGACAATGATCTCACTATAGAGGGGGCTGTTACATGGGTTGGATGTTCATCTTTGGATGTTCAATTAGAGGTCAAGCAATCTATACCAGGTATTTTTATAATCTTTTTTTAAAAATATATTTACGTTTGGTATAATAGATATATATACCATTTAAATTGACTTTAGCTTGTATTTATGCCTTCTAATTATGGGTGTGTATAAGTAGACATTTTAACTTGTATAAAGTAGAACAAGTAGACATATGTATCCTATATGGCGTCCTACGAGGCCAGTTTGTGTCCTACTTGGTATCATATGCCACGTAGGACACGTGTGTCTACTTGTTCAATTTTATATAAATTTAAGTGTATACTTGTGCACATTCAAAGTTGGAGGATATAAATGTCGGTTGAGGCCAAGTTAAAGGGCATGTTTATAGTAGGCATAATACATAAATGTACCCTTTAACTTGGCCTCATTTCACATTTATGCTCTCCAACTTTAGTAGACATAATACATAAATGTACCATTTAACTTGGCCTCATTTCACATTTATGCTCTCCAACTTTAGGTATGCACAATTAGACACTTAAACTTGTGTAAAGTTGAACAAGTAGACACATGAATCCTACGTGACACAATACACATAGGACACCACGTAGGACAAAAATGTCATGTAGGATGCCATGTAGGACATGTGTGTCTATTTGTTCAACTTTATACAAGTTTAAGTGTCTACTTGTGCACACCCAAAGTTGAAGGGCATAAATATAATTTGAAGCCAAGTTAAAGGGCATATTTATGTATTATTCCTTTATAGTATACATAAATTACATTTTTGGCATAATATGACCCTTAACTTGGCGTCAGCTGATAACTATACCTTTAACTTTGGTGTGCAAAAGTCGACACTTAAACTTGTATAAAATTGAACAAATGGACACATTCGTCCTACATGGCACCCTACATGACAATTTGTGTCCTACATGACATCCTACGTGTATTATGCCATGTAGGAAACGTGTGTCTACTTGTTCAACTTTATACAAGTTAGTGCATGCCTAATTGTGCACACTCAAAGTTGGAGGGCAAGTTGTCCACCGAAGCCAAGTTAAGGGTCATGTTTATGTATTATGCCTTTTGTGTTATTATAAAGACATGATACATAAATATGTCATTTAACTTGACTTCAGCTTGTATTTATGCCCTTCAATTTTGAGTGTGCACAAGTAGACACTTAAACTTGTATAAAATTGAACAAGTAGACACACACTTCCTAAGTGATATAATACACGTAGGACGCAACATAAGACGAATGTGTCTATTTGTTCAAGTTATACAAATTTAAGTATTTACTTGTCATTCAAAGTTAGGAGGCATAGATGTCCGTTGAGGCAAGTTAAAAGACATGTTTAAGTATTATGCCTATTAAAAAAGATTTCATTAACTACTTATTCCAAATTATTTTTCAGGTCCATTAAAGAGTATTATATATTAATTAATATGAGTATCATGCGCACTTTATTATATTTGTGTAAAGTTCATCGTGGAAAAGTAAAAGTGAACGAATCGAAGAGAGTATTTTTATTGGAAAAAAGACTTATGACATTTATCATTTTCTTGCAGAACCAACCAATTCCACAGAGTCAGTATCTCTTACAGCAAACTTCACATTTGTAGCAAAAGACAAGACAGGAAAATCAGTTACAATCAACCAAATTTTACCTCAAAATGAAAAAGAAAAACATCTATGGGAAGAAGCAGAAGAAAGAAACAAAATGAGAAAGAAGAAAAAAGAAGAAAAAAAAGACAATTTGAATGAATTGTTGTTGGCAAATAAAGACAACAACAATAACATTTTAATTAAGGAAACTTGTCTTCAAAATTCTTTGGTTTGCCAACCAGAGAAAAATAACATTCATGGACAAATATTTGGAGGTTATTTAATGAGGAAAGCTTATGAATTGGCATATGCAACAGCTTATTCATTTGCTAGGACTCCACCTTGCTTTGTGGAAGTTGATCATGTTGATTTCTTGAAACCAGTAAGTCTTTATTATTCTCGTAGTTTCTGCTCCTTCGATTTATGTTACTATATATGTTGTTTATTGTGTTTATGTTATTATTTTATTTTAGGTATAATACATAAATATGCCTTTTAACTTTACCTCATTTTACATTTATGCCCTCCAACTTTGAGAATGCACAAGTAGACACTCAAACTTGTATAAAATTGAACAAATAGACACACGTATCCTACGTGGCATCCTACATGGCAATTTGTGTCCTACGTGGTGTCCCGTGTGTATTATGCCACATAGGACTCATGTGTCTACTTGTTCAACTTTAGAAGTTTAAGTGTCTACTTGTGCACACTCAAAGTTGGTGGGTATAAATGTGAAATGATGCCAAGTTAAAGGGCTTATTTATGTATTATGCCTTTATTTTATTACGTGGTTATTGTTCCTTTTCTCTGTATGCTTTATAGAATGTTTCCTCTAGTATTTGTTATGTCTTCATTACTTCTGTTTTCTGCTTTTAAATCTACTTTGATATGCGTTACTTCTTATTGTTGTTATAAACACATAAATATATTGCGATTATCTCATTTAAAAGTTTAAACGATTAAAACAAACATATTTTCATTGTTTGTGCTTTAATGTCTTACATAAATTATGGCTTAAGACATAGTCTACTAATGCAGGTAGATGTTGGAGATTTCCTTCACCTCAAATCATGTGTTATATACACACAAGTTGAAAATTCATCTAGGCCTTTGATTAGTGTGGAAGTGGTAGCTCATGTTACACAGCCCCAAGATCTTTCTAGTGAGGTGTGTACTATATCTTATATCGAATATTATTCATTGGCGGAGTCAGAAATTCAATTACTCGGGAATTTTTTACATATGCTAAGTGTGAATAAAATACAAATATGAGTATTAATACATTTTCATTATGAATCCTTAATGAATTATTTGATAAATTAGTATCTAATTGCTTTGCTCTTTTACAGGTTTCAAACAATTTCTACTTCACTTTCACAGTTCCCTCAGATTCACTAAGAAATGGCTTGACAATTAGGAATGTTGTTCCTGGTACAGAGGAGGAAGCGCGGCGTGTGATGGACGTATGGGATACCTTTCACTCGTGATCATAATTCTCGAATTTGAGTCTGTGAATGTGAATCTGAATTAGTCGGACCTGTGATAGTACTACATATCAAAATTTTTTTTTGCCTATAGAGTCATTTGTAGATGTACTTCCAATATATTTTTTATTTGTTCTCATATGTGATTTTGGTACATTCAATTCTTAGGCGATTTTTTGGACATTTAGAGGCTAATTCACCTAGTACTAATAATTCAATCCTTACCTTCTTTTTTTATATATATATAAATTGTTTTTTTTTTGTATTAATTTGAAAGAAAAAAAAGTTTAAAGTAAAGTAGGACACTAAAAAGTGAGAGTTAAAAAAAAATGGCACAATATTTTTTAAATGGACTCGACGGTGTAGAGAAAAAATGGAAAAAATATATTAAAGGCATGATAAGACGGGTTAAAATTTAGCGGACACCTCATTTTATTTTTCATCCTGTAATTTTTATGTATTTACTTCTTCATATTTCGAATACCTGAATGAAAATTTTGTGTCCGTCATTGTTTGATTTTCTTTATTACTCCGTCTAAAAAGAAATATTACGTTCTTATATTTTGATGACAAGAAGCACTTATAGCCATACAAATGATATTAACATATTTAAGAGCAGAAGTTTTATAACCACACAATATTGTGACATATTTACGATTACACACTTTACCTACCAATATCAATAATTCAAAGCTCTTATCATCAATCAGTTAGCAAATAGCCAAATAGGAATGAAAACGATAAAACTACTAACTATAGTAAAACAATAATTGTTGTACAACCTATATATATCGATCATTAGATAAATTATTTATGCAACAATTTAGAGCTCATACATACACTATGATTGTGCCATTTAATTTTAAGCCTAGGTTAGTGACTTTCATTGTACTTTGGAAGGGCAAATCGGTTCAAGTGGTCGAACCTACATCATAATCGTCTGCGTTCACTGATTTTTCAATTGCATGCACTTAAATGTTCATATTTTCAATTTCAGTAAGGATTTCCCGCAAATCTTAATTCACAATCCAAAGCCATAACAATTTTTAGGAAAAGTAAAAAATATTATCATATAATCATCATATATTATTAAAAGTGAGATCTCCCGATAAGAATATTAATCATTTCATTTTGTTTGGTATATAATATATATATCACATCATTTGCAAATCATAATTCCTTTGCAATCGTTAAATTACAAATAAAGCATTTGAGTACTTTGCGGAAGAATTTGTCCTTAAATAGAATAAATATTCATCCTTAATCTTTCAAGAGTTATGGACTAACAAATCACATTATTTTCAGGAATTTGCACTATTGTATATTTTTATTTCATAACCTTAATAAGTGTGTAATAATATTATGTGTTTTTTTTCTTTTTCAAATTGTTATTTTTAATAAGTATATGTTTGCACGTGTACATAAATAATTGGGTAAAAAAAGAATTGGTGGGGGGTTGGTGAAACATTTACTTGTGCAATTTAATTTCCTTTGATTCAGAAAATTATTGAGCTAAGTTGACTTTCTACAAAAATAAATATTAAGGGATAATCCAAAATTCATGGATCTTGATTCTTGAGACTACTCGGGGAGGTGAGGAATCGAACCATCATCAACAAGGTGAAATATCAAGTAGTCAATTAACTGAACTACTAAGATTTCTTGAGACTATTTGAGGGAGATGATTACAAGATGAGGAATGGAACAATCATCAACAAGGTGAAAGATCAAGTAGTCAATCAACTGAACTTCTAGGATTTCCCGAGACTATTCTAATCCAAAATTCATGGATCTTGATTCTTAAGACTACTCGGGGGAGGTGATTACAAGGTGATAATATGAACCATCTTCAACAAAGTGAAATATTAGATAGTCAATCAACTGAACTACTAAGATTTCTTGAGACCATTCGGTGGAGGTGATTACAAGGTGAGGAATCGGACCATCATCAACAAGGTGAAAGATCAGATAAACAATCAACTGAACTACTAAGATATCCCGAGACTAATCTAAATCCATATACCAATTAATGACTTTATTACCCTTCATTTAAATTCCCCTGGCTATTGGAACATCGTCATATAAAATAAAACAGAAAGAACATCGTCATATAAAATGAAACAGAAAGAAGTAAGTACTACTATTGTTTAAACTTTGCAAGTTTGCAACTATAAAGAGATGATTGATCTTCTTCATATTGTCTATTGACTAAACAATGGCTTCTCCATCACAAAACACAAAAAGTAGTCTTCTTGTCCATGTCTTTGTTATCTCATTTTTGGGTCAAGGCAATGTTAACCCTTTTCTCAGACTAGCGAAACGCCTTGCTAGCAAGGGCATGTTGGTCACTTTCTCTGCACCCGAACTCGTTGGCAAAGAGATGAGAGCTGTCAATGTGAACTTGATCATCGATCAACTAACTCCTTACGGAGATGGTATGATTAGGTTTGAATTCTTCGAGGATGGATCCTCGGATCAATCCATTATTGAGGATTTTGACTTGAGGATGGAAATGCTTGAGCAAGCCGGACGAAGGAACTTGACTAAAATCCTGAAGAAACAGGAGGACGAAGGTCGTCCTGTTTCTTGTATAGTCAACAATCCATTTTTTCCATGGGTATGTGAAATTGCTGAGAGTCTTGGAATACCTAACGCGTTGCTTTGGATTCAATCTTGTGCTTGCTTTTCGATATATTACCATTATAATTTCAATCTAGTGCCTTTTCCAAGTGAATTCGAACCTGAAAAGGATGTCGTCCTACCTAACATGCCTGTTTTGAAATACGATGATCTGCCTACGTTCCTACTCAATTCAAGTGGCTTCGAATTAGTGTTGAAACGGATTATGTTGGATCAATTCAACAACTTGTCCAAACGTTTTTGCATACTGGTGGACTCATTCCAAGAACTTGAACATGAGGTGGTTAGGCATATGTCGAAAATTTGCCCCATTAGAACTATTGGTCCTTTGTTATTCAATGACCCTAAAATCGTTAGCCCCATTCGCGGTGATTGCACAAAAATCGAGGAGGACTGCATCGAGTGGCTTGACTCGAGGCCAACATCTTCAGTTGTTTACATTTCATTTGGTAGTATTGCAGTTCCTGATCAAGCACAAACAGATGAGATGGCGTTTGGACTATTAAATTCGGAGATATCTTTCTTGTGGGTCATGAAGCCACCCCCTGGCTATTCTGTTTTTCAGCCTGTTGTGTTACCTGATGGTTTTCTTTCGAAAGTCGGTGGAAGGGGAAAAATAGTGAAATGGTGTCCACAAGAACAAGTCTTGTCTCATCCTTCTGTCGCCTTTTTTCTCACACATTGTGGATGGAATTCATCGATGGAGGCAATTTCAAGTGGCGTCCCCATCATGGCTTACCCTCAATGGGGTGATCAAGCCACGAACGCAAAGTATTTGGTTGATGTGTTCAAAATGGGGATCAGATAAAGCAGAGGTGAGAATGGGAGTAGGATAATTACAAGGGAAGAGATCGAGAAATGCTTGCGTGAAGCCACTAGTGATGATTCGAAGGTAGCAGAGATGAAAGAAAATGCGCGCAAGTGGAAGAAACAAGCAGAGGAAGCAGTGGCAGAGCGCGGCTCCTCTGCTATCAATATCCAAGCATTTGTGGATGAGTTGAAAAATATCCATACCAAGAAACAAGAAGAAAACTTCCAATGAGTAACTAAAAAATAGTGTGTATGTATGTGTGTGTGTGGAGTTGGTGTTAGTTTGTGTTTTTACCAATTTTAAAGTTCAAGATGTAACTTCAACTTATTACATAAATATTGAATTTATTTGTTTATATATATGTTATTTACGTTTGTGTTCGATCCTCGAAGTGTGTTAATATATGGTTAGAATGTTGCCCCGTGGATTTCTTCAACGATAAAAGTAATACAACGCGAGATGTGTTTTAGACGCCCTTCATGAATCACACATCCGAAATGTAAACAAAACTAAGTTTGGTATGACTTGAGAGATTGTTCTTGTCAATTCCAAGTCTAAATTGAACTTATTATATACATGTTGAAATAAATAGAGGGGGTTAAAGAAGAAAGGAGAAAAGAAAGCAAATATATACCATTGTACCGATAGTTACTTGGTAACTCGAATCCACAACCTTAGAGCTGGAGTGACCTTACAAGCAAGTACTCCTCTCCTCTCGTCTTCCGCAACTCTTTTACTTCTGCAAGACTGCAACTTTATTTCTCTTTTGATTCAGAAATTTATTGAGCTAAGTTGACTTACTAAAACAATATTAAGGGACAATCCAAAATTCATGGATCTTGTTTCCCTAAAAATATGGGGGCCCAACTGATGCTTTAGTGGCCTAGTAGTTAAGACGTCCTTGTTAAACTATTGCAAGTTTGCAACTAGAAGTTATATTAATTTTAAACATCATTTGCCTAAAATGAATTTTCTCTTTGGCATATCCACTACTTCCTTTTGACTAAAAATGGCTTCTCCATCACAAAACACCAGTCTTGTCCATGTCTTTCTTGTCGCGTTTACGGGTCAAGGCATTGTTAACCCTCTTCTTAGACTAGCGAAAAGGCCTTGCTAGCAAGGGCATGTTGGTTACCTTCTCTGCACCCGAACAAATTGGCAAAGAGATGAGAGCTGTCGATGAGAACTTGATCATCGATCAACCAACTCCTTATGGAGATGGTATGATCAGGTTTGAATTCTTCGAGGATGGATCCTCGGACTATGTTGATCCATCCAAAACTAATGATTTTGACTTGGTGATGGAAATGTTTGAGCAAGCTGGAAGAAGGAGCTTGACTAAAATCCTGAAGAAACAGGATGACGAAGGTCGTCCTGTTTCTTGTACAGTTAACAATCCATTTATTCCATGGGTATGCGAAATTGCTGAGAGTCTTGGAATACCTAACGCGTTGCTTTGGGTTCAATCTTGTGCTTGCTTTTCGATATATTACCATTATCATTTCAACTCTGTACCCTTTCCAAGTGAATCCAAACCTGAAAAGGACATCGTCTTACCTAACATGCCTAATTTGAAATACGATGAACTGCCTACGTTCCTACTCCTGTCGAGCCCTTTCCAAGCGTTGAAACGGGTTATTTTGGATCAATTCCACAACTTGTCCAAACCTTTTTGCATACTGGTGGACTCATTTCAAGAACTTGAACATGAGGTGGTAAGTCATATGTCGAAAATTTGCCCCATTAGAACTATTGGTCCCCTGTTATTCAATGACAATGAAATTTCTAGTCCCACGAACGGTCACATCCGTGGTGATTGCACGAAAATCGAGGAGGATTGTATCGAGTGGCTCGACTCAAAACCTGATTCTTCAGTTGTTTACATTTCATTTGGTAGTATTGCAGTTCCTGATCAAGAACAAGTAGATGAGATCGCGTTCGGGCTATCAAATTTGGGGATATCTTTCTTGTAAAATCATGAAGCCACCCTCTGAATATTCTGTTTTTCAGCCTGTTGTGTTACCTGATGGTTTTCTTTCGAAAGTCGGTGACAGGGGGAAAATAGTGAAATGGGTGTCCACAAGAACAAGTCTTGTCTCATCCTTCTATCGCCTTTTTTCTCACACATTGTGGATGGAATTCATCGATGGAGACAATTTCAAGTGGTGTCCCTATCGTGGCTTTCCCTCAATGGGGTGATCAAGTATTTGTGGATGAACTGAAAAAAATCCATGCCAAGAAACAAGAAGAAAATGTCTAGTCTTGTTTAACTACATTCAAATTTCAAGTGTATAATTCAATCTATGGGACTACATGAGTATGTTGTTGTTGTTGTTACGACTTTCAAAGATTGTCCTTAATATGTACATGTTGAAATAAATAGATGGAGTGGAAGGATAAACGAAAGCAAGAGTTTTGAATTCTTTCTCTGGTCTTACGACTGTTTATCTTAAAATATCTAAGGATGAGGTTAGTGGCTAAGTGTGAGTCACTTCACTCGGGAAATTAGACCACACAAAAGTCAATCAATTTGTTTTTCTGCTTTCTATCGCACACTAGCTTCTACAAATGGGAAGTGCCTATGAATAATTAGTTTCAAGAAAGCGGTCATGGAATAGAGGTCGTTAAGGATGTACTTTCTTTTCCTTTTGTTCATCTAGATTGTGTTGGTGTTCAGTGTACCACTTGTCTAGTCTGATCTATGCAAGCCTACATAGAGTATAAAATCGAAAAGAATGCATTGAATGGATGTCCGGTTACATGTTTGTATATAACATATTATATGGAAAAGCATCTCTTTAAATTAGAAATAAACAACATCTAGTAGCTCTTAAGCATAAGACTTCCAAGGAAAACCAGGGGTATAAATGCATAACAAGGATTTTCAAGGAAACATACTTACCTAGACGAGGTCAATGGGAGATCAAAAAGGCTCAACGACCTAGGCTAGTGACCTTCATTGCACTTTGAAGGAGAGTCCAACTAAGGTTGGCCCAAGTGGTCGAGTCTATGTCATAATTTGTGGTCGAGTTCTATAAAATTAAACAAGTAGACATACGTGTTCTACGTGGCAATCTACGTCATATGTGACATCCTACATACATCATGTCACGTGGGATGTGTGTGTCTACTTGTTCAACTTTATACAAGTTTAAGTACCTACTTGTGCACTTTCAAAATTGAAAGATATAAATATTAGTTAAGATCAAATTAAAAGACATGTTTATGTATTATATTAATATTATATCCACAAATAATACAATACAATAAAAAAAAATACTTATTAAAGTCAATGATCCAAATAGAGTTTGTTTAGAAGTAATTAGTTAGTTGATTGTGACATAACTAAAACTCATTTGATCAAGTTGTAGGATTGTGACATAACTAAAACTCATTTGATCAAGTTGTAGAAAAGTTAAATTACTAATCAATTAACTAACAGACCGAATCAAATCGCGTGACAAAAAGTCAAATAAACCGACTTTTAGTGTTTCGTAACGTATGTTAATGAATTGTATTATTTTAATATTATGATTTGCTAAGTATTGGTCATGCATAAGATAAGTATCAAAAAAGTAATATCAAAATTAATACATATATTATTTTTTCTAATACTTTTTATCAAACGACCCTTGAAGTTGTTGAAAATTTCGAAGACTTGATGTTGCAGAGCCAATAATCCCGAGGTAATAAAGTCTTTTATGATCGAAGTGAGGATTGTTTGGTAGCTGATTAGAGTTATACAAGTATTAGTAATATATGAATAAGTTAGGAGAGAATTTATGTATGATTTTATACAAAGTATAGTTATTCATGAATCATATATTGATTATTGATTTAGTACTTATTCCACATTCTATATATCTTGTACAAAATAATACATACATTTTCTTATAACTTATACATTTATTAATAAAAGAGGCGGCACGGCAGAAAAGGAATGGGAAATCGTTAAGGATGACTTCTTTGTTGTCGGAAGGGCTAAATAGCGGGAGTAATTCTCAAAAAGTATCATATTAACCTAAGATCTCATACACGCATAACGATACTTTGACTTTTCTTTACCTTTTTGGCCAAGGGCTAAGTCAAAAGTCTTCTTAAATTACTTGTTTTTAGTACGTACTCTTTAATTTCTCTCATTAAAATAAAATAAAATAGGGTACATTTTTTATGATTTCAATTAGGAACATGATAAGAAGTTACCATAAAGACTATGAATAAATAGTGAAAAAATTAGATGAAGTGTTGTTCTTCATTAAGTTGAGAATTTCCCTATTAGTTTTTAGCAATTGTAACTAATATTCTTCAACAATGTCACACACTTCTTCTTCCAAAATTCAAAAGTACGATGCTTTTCTTAGTTTTAGAGGTGAAGATACACGCAGAACATTCGTGAGTCATCTCTATAACGCTTTAATACAAGGAAGAATTGATGTTTTCAAAGACGATGAACGTCTAAAAACCGGAGAATCGATTTCTGACGAACTACCAAAAGCCATAGAAGAGTCTAAATTTGCTATAGTGATATTTTCTGAAAGCTATGCATCGTCAAAATGGTGTTTAGACGAGCTTGCACACATCATAAAGTGTCGAAAGGAATTGGACCAAATCGTAATTCCTATTTTCTATAATGTGGATCCATCAGATGTGCGTCATCAAACTCAAACTTTTGCTGAGTCTTTTTCCCAACATGAGGAAAAATACAAAGACGATATCGAGAAGATTCAAAGATGGAGGGATGCATTTGCGGAGTCTGGGAAAATATCAGGGTACCATTTGCAAAATTATAGGTAAGATATCTTCCCCTCCGTCCCAATTTAGGTCTCTTAAACTTTGTGTGAACCGTCAAATCAAACGTGCCATATAAATTGAGTCAATTTAATTTGATCTCTAAAATTCGATCTAAATAGTTGTTCTTTGCATTGTTAAATTTAGGGATGAGGCAGATTGCATCAAAAAGGTTGTTGACAGACTAATGTTAGTATTGCATATTGAATCTGATGACGATGATGACGATGATGTTCGTGCCTTCATACGGGGCATGGACATTAAATCTCCAATTCTTATCGATGGAGGCAAAATGGTATTATTTCTTTTATAATTTGAATTTTCTTAGTGAAATTCGATAGATATCTATAAAAAGTAGAGAGGTCAGTCCATTAAGTAAGTAATAGTCTTTAAAATACCAAATAGTATGTATACATGTTTTTTTAAAATAAATGATTAATTCACACTTGACATATGTCTACAACTAAAATTACATATTCAATTATAGCTTTATTCTTTTATTGCGTTATTTTCGTAAATAGTAGAATTTAGATTAATATAAAACTAATTGTCAATGAAAAGGGACCAATGTCTATGTGTACCGTGTTACGTGTATGGGTGGAACTGTGGAAGTCACGTCAAGTGGGCTGGGTCAGTCCATGACTGGTCAAGCCCAACCTGATAAAAAAGGGTCAATGACTAGCCTGCCCCATTCATAAGGGTTGTTGGGTGGTCAGGGTCCAGGCCTAGGCCACTCAACATGTAGTTACTTATTTGCATGAATACCAAAAAAGTCGATTAATTGTACAATGAAAATAAGCCTTATGGCTATGGATGCATTTTGTGTATGGTGGAATGCGCTGTCAGTTGTCAAGTGAGATGAACTGGTCAGACATCATAAGAATAGGCCAGGCCAGCTACTAGCCTGGCCCATTCATAAGGGTTGTTGAGTGGTCTATATTACCTTTTTTGATTTGTTTACATTTTCTAGTTTATGATGTCCTGTGTTTGTGATTTGTCTTGTTAAGTAGAGTTTTTCGTTGGATAAGAAGAGGAAGAAATGTTTTATGATAGCAGCAAGGGGACTTGATATTGAATGGAGTCATAAACCAGAGTATTGGAAATGGTTATCTCACTCAGACTCCAGGTTTTATATATTCAGTCTCTTTTCATGTTTGTGTATAAAATTTGAAAGAAATCAGTAATAATTATTAAGCAAGGTGATTTTTTTTGTAGATTTGCAGAAGTGGCTAAACTCAAGAAGGTCTATTGGCTTGAAATTCAAGGCAAAATTGATTCTCGAAGACTGTCAAAAAGAACCAAATATGTTGCGTATCTAGTGTTCAAATTGGAAAATCAATTCCATGGCCTTGAAACTGTTAATGCAGTTGTTAGATTTATTGATTCTGTGAGTAAAAAAGATGCGGAGAAACGAGCTAGTGTTGTGCATTTTGTAGGACGAGGACCTAGAGAAACACTACCCTTCAAAAGAGCTGATGGATGGATGGAATTAAAAATGGGAGACTTTTTCAATGATGCGGGAGAAGACGGATATGTTGATGCACGATTAATGGAAACTAAGAAACTCGATGAAAAAACTGGCCTCATTGTTCAAGGAGTGGAGTTTCGTCCCGAATGAAGAAGAGAATAATCCTCCTCTTACTATGCCCTTTTGGTTTGGTCTCATTTTGATTGATTCAACTACTTTTATAGATGGCCCTTCTAGAGGAACGTATTGATAGAGAGAATTGAATTTGATTAGATGAGTGTATTTGTAGTAAGGTCGAATTTTTAAACATTTTAATATTATTCTACAAGATTTATTTTTTTACGGTCCAAAAGTGGCGCTACATTTTTGTTTTAGAAGAGAGTATAACAATATTATGTGTATCTATTTCTTTCCAGGTAACTTAAAACAATATCCAACATTCTTAATTCTTTCAATGTTATAACAACTTAGAGTAATTAATTAATAATCTTATCAGATTACAGCTAACACATAGTATACCATAATATTTTGTTATTGAATAGTACTATATATTTAGTTTAGTTTCTAACGTAATAACTAAAATAGGGGACCTTTGTAATTTTGTATCGTGGCACCTTTATCGAGACGATATGTTATTTGTCTCTGATTGAGCCTGATATATACTAAGGCAAAATTTTCATCAGAAATTTTATCATTTACTATATTTGAAATCGATGATATTGTATATATGCGTCGCAATAGACGATGGTTTAATAATTAGTCCAAGAAAAATCATCGTTTAGTGTATTAATGCACACCAATTTTTCAGCCCAGCAGACTGTTTTAGAGAATTTATAGATATATATATATAATTTTCTCTAATACTTTTTACTGAACAACCCTGAAGTTATTGGAAATTTCGAAGAATTGATGTTGCACAGCCAATAACCACAAGGCAATAAAGTTTTTTAAGTAGCGAGAGTTGTTTGGTAGCTGATTAGAGTTATGCAGATGTTGATAATACATGAATTAGCGACGAGAAAGTTTATGTAGGTATTAATAATACATGAATTAGCTACGACATAAGTTATGGAGGTATTATGACCAGCTAGGAGATGAGTAAAGAAAAACTTATCTCCTAGCTAGTCAACTACTCCCTTCATTTCTTTTTAGTTGTCATGGTTTTCTTTTGTAGAGTCAAACGATAAGAACTTTGACTATCATTTTACGATGTATTTTTTTATCATATTGATATGCAAAAAATCACAACTTATAGTACTTTTCGTATAGTTTTTGAATATCTAAATTTTTAGTTTAAAATATAGAATTAATATTGTCACGACCCGAGCCTACACCCTGGACGTGGCCGGCACTCGAGAACCATTGCTGGTCCCCAAGCGAACCCTTATCCTGGCTGACTACAAGCGGAAGACTAACTCAAGCATACAAAAGCTTAAAAACTGAATAAAAATAATATATTCA
>JAJONR010009660.1:0-35870 GCA_029582245.1 Solanum etuberosum
CAGGGTGAAGGCAAGGGGTTTTGAATTTGAGACCTCCATTATGGTAGTCTCAAGCAAAACCATATGAGCCACCCGAAGGGTAGTTTCGTTTTTTATTTGTCCTGCTTTTGTTTGGTTTAACGATCTGTTAATGAGAGTTTTTTCTGTTGGTTTCATGGGGATTTTAGGACCAGAGTTGTAGAGAAAGCGATTACAAGGCGAATTGGTTGAGCAGGAACAATAGGATATTGGATTGGTTGTTGTTTGAGAGGTCTTCCATTATTTGTCTTCAGGTTAGGAGTTTTAAACAATTTTTTTGTTTATGAAATTGGCTCTTAATATGTTTGTTTGTTTGTTTGTTGTTGATGATATTGAAGATTGTTAAATTGGTTTATAGGAATTCTGGGTTGGGAATGAAGAACTTGTTGGTATGTATGACAAGAGGCTTGGAGATGCAGGATATAATAATTTCAAGCTTGCACGAACCAACAATCGTGGTGATGGTATGCCTCTTTCTTTGTTCCTTCTCTTTTATTCTATTTTATTGACACCTCTTGAAAGGAAGTAGAAAAGTTCTTTTTTTACCTGTACAGTTTAGCCACCCCCACCCCCACCCCCCTCTTTGACTAATACCCTGTAAAATCAGTTAATAAGTACAAATAATTTGTTCAAGCATTTTTCTAGAATCTAAAAACTATGAATTCAAAATTCTAGCTCTGCCTCCCCGTCCCCTCCTTCATTGTTGTGGCCGTAGTTTGTAAGCCCCATATATATATATATATATTATGCCGTGGATGATTTAGAATTTGAAGTTTATGGTTCCCAATAATCTCTCTCAAATTAATAAAAGTACTCTTTGATATGTTATGTGCCCAAGTGGGTCAAACCCCCATTAAAAGACAAATTAAGCTTAAGTGGTTCCTTCACTATAGTAGAACCAAGTGACTGTTTTGTTATTGGGTTCCCAACCGATATTTCTTATATATATTTAATAGATTTCTCAATATAAATGCTATCTCTGATTTTTAACTAAATTAATACTTTCAAGTAGGGAGGCTGGTATCTGATTTGTTGATATAAATTTTTGCTGACCTCTATGCAAAGTGCACATTATTGCTTTTAGGTCTTTGTTATGTTGGGTGGATTCTGAATTCTTAATGATTCATTGTTGAATTGCTTCATGTCTTCACCTGATATAGGTCTGCTGACGGCTGTTCATAAGGATTACTTCAAGGTTATAGCTCACAGAGAGTTGCTTTTCAATGATTTTGGTGACCGTGTTGCTCAGCTATTGCATGTTGAACTACTTGCACCTTTCGCACAATGTCGAACCAATAACGTTCGGCAAGAAATGTTGATAGTGAACACACACCTTTTGTTTCCTCATGATTCAAGTTTCTCTATGGAACGACTGCGACAGGTACATCAATCTTTATATGATCATTTTTCTCAGCAGCAGAGCGAAAATCTCCTGCAAATTATACTGATACATTTGTATCAATCATGGTACACTTGCACAGGTCTACAAGATATTGCAATATGTGGACTCATACCAGAAAGAAAATAAGCTTAACCCCTTGCCAATCATTCTGTGCGGGTAATACATCAACTACCTTTTCTTTTGTTTGTTTTAGGATTTCTAACGTCTCTGGTCGATTTTGCTAAATCTTTTGTAATTTTGAAGTGACTGGAATGGGAGCAAGCGCGGCCATATTTACAAATTCCTCAGATCTCAAGGATTTGTATCATCGTATGATACTGCTCACCAGTACACTGATACTGATGCTCAAAAGGTCCCTTACCTTTCATTGTTTATGCTACTCTTGACCCCCCGACATTGCAAACCTCCTTTGATGCTGATTCCTTTTCTATTTTGCAGTGGGTGAGCCACCGTAATCACCGTGGAAACATCTGTGGTGTGGATTTTATATGGCTTTTGAATCCAAATAGCTACAGGAAATTGCTGAAAACAAGTTGGAGAAATGCAATTTTCAGTATGTTCAAGGTAAAGATAATATTCTCTTTTCCTATTATCTGACTATATGTTGAAATCATGATTGCAAAGCATTCCACTTCGGTCACAATAAGAAGCTGAAACTTGACGCAGATTCCTTTTATTCAAACTTGTTGCTCTATGATGTTTTGCTAAGGCAGTCGCCAATTTTGAGATTTTGTTTTGGTTTTGTTGTTGCTAACAATTACTATGATGACATATATGCTAATCTGTTGTAATTCCAATTTTATGTGAAATATTGTTGTGAAGGATTTGAATCTTGTGGTTTTTCTCTGAATTAGTTCCTGGTCCTTTGTCCACTTTATTTTGCTGCACATGAACTTGTGTATGACATGTTTTAGTTGGTTCAGCATAGTAAAAGAATGAAATTTTCATTTTAGAGGGTACTCTATCTAACTATTGCTTCAATTTCAGTATCAACTTCGGCGAGCCTCGTTGACTGAGAAAGATGCATTTGCTTTCCTTAAAGCTGACAGTGATGGTGATTACATTACATATGCTGGATTTTGTGAAGCACTCCGGCAGGTACTTTCAAGTCATGAACTCATACATCTCTACCTTTGTACATGTGCTGCAGTCTGCACACATGTGGATTGAACTTCCAGAGGATTTTCTGTTCTTTCTCTTATTCTATCTTGTGAAACGATGCTAAACATTTGTACCCTGACCCACAGCTTAATTTGATTGGACAATGCTATGGCCTGAGTGCTGAGGAGATAAACGACTTGTGGTTGCAAGCAGATATAGATGGAAATGGAGTTCTTGATTACAATGAATTTCAGGTATTGACACTCAGTGATTTAGAGAATTTCTACTGTTTTCTTCTGTGATTGAGTTATTTCTTATTTGTCTATCTATTCACATAATTCACAAGTTGATTTATTGTAAAACTGCAATGAGATTGTTTTAAACTTGAAGGCACTTTGGCTGATATCATGGTTTATTAAGAGCGTAGCAATCCTACTAGTTACTGTATTTGATTTATCGGTGTGATGTATATTTGTCTTAGCATCAAACAGTCTACATTTGACTTAACTTTCTATTATATTAGATTTAGAAGCAATTTATCTTCACGTAGGAATAAAATGTATCTAGATCCAAATGACTTTCAGAATCATATTTCTGTTTTTTAATAGCAGCATCGGGTATGGAATCCCTCACGGTCAGAGCCAAGAGATGGTATATGCGATGAGTCATGGGACGGCATTGTTAGTGATACAGAAGAAACAATTGGTTTTAGTGTCAAGAATGCAGTTCTCTTCCCCACCGAAGCTGAGAAAGGAACATGGCCCGAAGACTATTCACTTTCTGATCACGCCAAACTTACTGTGGTATTTTCACCTGTAAGAATGCTATGCTGTCAATTGTCCCGCTAGTTTCTTGAATGTTGATCGTCTTGGAACTGAATTTTAAGTAAAAAAGACTTGAGGGTTGTAGTAGCCACACTACAAGATTTTCAAACTGCTGCCCGAGTTCTCGAACTGGGAGACTTATGCTGAAGATAATAATACCATCTTGAGGCACACATAGGGTTAAGTATGATAGTACAAGAGGGTGCCCACTTCTTTAGAAGAGTATGGTTGATGCCTGTATCTTGGAGTTCATTCAAAGTGGCTATCCATGTCGATCAAAACCTACTCTAGCATTCAAGTATGATGCCATACTGAGGTTCATGTCGTCATTTCCTCATCTTACTCTCTACATGTTCCTTGCTCGTATATAACGGTAGAGGTGGAAGTATATAGAGTAAGCAGGAAATGTAAATATTTAGTTTTAATGAAAGATGTAGTAGCTTAGAGACGGTCCTCTTTGTAGTCGTCGACTGAGCATTTTGACTGCTGCAATGTGTCTGATAATATCATTGTGTAATATAATACAGTTGCAGCAACTATTGAAGTTGCATAAACATTTTCAAACTAAAATGATGTTTTTTCACTGGGTTTGTTTTTATGGATGCATTTCCTTCGTAGAAGAAATTTTACTTCTGCACTTGAGTAGCATTTTTGAAATGTAATTCTGGTGTTGGCACATAAGTAGAATTTTTTTACTTCTGCACATAATTCTGTCTCTTGAAGTGACAAGATCTTAGGTAGGGGAACCATTTTGATTGATGAATTATTAGCTCATTAGTTGTTTTGATCAGTTTACCGCTTTACTCCGTCACTTGAGATCCACTGGCAAAAATCTCTTCTTTTCTTGCTCGGAAGCAAGCTACCTCTTGCCTATATTAACCCCTTGAGCATGCTCTTTGTACAAGCAAACAAAGAGCTAGTAAGAGCCTGAATGGAAAATTATATGTATTGTTGAATCCAATTTGAAGCTCTTTCAAACAAGCAACCTTGATTTGTCTAGTACTATTTTGACTAATCCAAATTTGTGTACATCTCTAAATTTTGGAGAAGAGTAGTCATCATGCAGGACATGAGACTAACACTCTCAAATGTCAATTAATCATTGAAATAATAAAAAACACGCGTGTGATTAGGTCGATAACAAATTAAATATTTGGATACTCTACTTTCCACAGTAACAAATGACACTTGTAACTAAAAATAATAACCTAAAAACAGGGTATTGTATGCCATCACAAGAGGTTATTCCATAACTTCCTAATTACATGACAACAATTATTTTATTATTGTACCATTGAAAATAGAAATAGAGAACCATTTGTTTATAGATCCTATTGGTAAACAAAATTATGAAAAGAGGAGTGATTCCAAATACAATCATTGAGCCCCCAACATATCGTACGAAACCAGTGGAGATTTTTTTTTTAAAAAAGAGTATAGTGGGGCTTGCAATACTTTGAACTTTTGAGAAAAGACCCATTGGCCTACAAGCACATGTTGCTTTTTCATACGTTAATAAATAACATTAGGAAAAAAAAGGTTCAATAATAAAACAATTTCTCATTTCTAGACGTAATTAAAGTTATAAAGATCATTGCACATCCACTTTTAGCCGAAAATTAAAAAGCGTTCAAGACGTGACGGAATATCTAAGAAGAAAATTACTAGTATTGATTTTTAAGAGAGCAAGAACACAAAAATCCTCATTGAATTATGCAATTATTACTCTTCATATTCAAAACTAAAAATATCCGTACACAATTCACGTATAACAGTATATTCATTGATAACAATATCTTTGTTATCAATTACTGCATATATACATATATAATATTACATATATGACGTAAGATAAGTCTCAAGTTTAAGATAAGTGAGATCTGTTTAAGTGGTTGAGTATCTCCAATACTAATCAAGGATTTGAGTCACTCTAGAGAAAAAGTTAGAACACCATTGATCCTCCAACAGTATGATGAAAAAAAATATTGTCCCAAGTTCAAAATTTTCTAGATGTAAAAACATTAATTTTAGATTATTTCTTTCGATCTGTATAAGTTTTGATAGATAAAAGTTTTCGAATAGATTAAAAATTAGATTTAGTCGAGATAGTATGAACTAATCCAACGCCACATTTATAAAAAGAGGTTTACATAAAATAAGGGTGTCCTTTTCTTTGCTTACGTAGCACTAACCAGGAGCCATAAAGTGAAATGGAAGAAAAAGGAATGATGAAAATGACAACACCTAGTGCTTCCACCGTCCCTTGTCCCAATACTTGATACATCTCTTCAACAAACTTAAAAATATCTTTTAATTAACATAATATATAAACGTATCGTCTAATTTAAATCCAGCTAATATATATCTCTTTCAATTTTAAGTGTGCATATGAAATTACATAAATAATATTCTTATTATATTCATACAGTTTTTTATCAAACGCCTATGCAATCTAGACAAAATATTAAACAGTCCCTGCTAAGGGCATCTTCCTACCAAAGAAAAATAAGAAAACGAAACTTGTTCTGTTTTAGCCAAAACCAGTGTTCTTTTTTTTGAACTTTATATAAATTCAATTATTTATTTGTGTATATTTAAAATTATAGAGCATAAATATAAGATAATCTTCTTAAATGATGTCATATAAAATATGAGAGAGGGAGTATAAAATTAATCTGTCATACTGAACTAAGATAAATCGTGGTGTGGTACTTGGCTGGCTCCTTTGTTGCTAGTACTTAATACTTTGAATGAAAGATTCCTCCCCCACCAACTCCCTTTTTCTTTTTCACTTTTCCAACATCTCACCTCTTTTTTTTAAAAATAAATAAATTTAATTAATCTTGATTATTGTTGCATTAATTCAGAGAAAATGCGTCCTATCAAAAACTTTTCATATATATGATTAAAAACTAAAATTTATAATTAAAAAAAAATAATCTCACCCAACTTACATCTTAAAATTATTCCACTTTCCTATTGTCACGTGTGAATCGTGATAAAGATGATAAGAATTGTTTCATTTAAAATACAGCACTAATTTAATTTCTCTTTTACACGATCAGATAATCATCGGATAAAATTCAATGAAAAATGATTTTCTACCATATGTTA
The DNA here is from genome assembly GCA_029582245.1 of Solanum etuberosum. NCBI lineage: Eukaryota > Viridiplantae > Streptophyta > Magnoliopsida > Solanales > Solanaceae > Solanum > Solanum etuberosum. The sequence continues at coordinate 6,460 of JAJONR010009660.1, forward strand.
AACTACAATTATTGGGCATTTAGTCTCTTTTACACAGATCGACGGTAAGCATAAGAAGAAAAAAATAAGGAATACCAAACTTTCTTCCTAGAAACACTTTCGCGCACACTGATTAAAATGAGGCAAATGAAGATGTTTATGACAAATAGACAAAAGGAGTGGTTGTCTAGAAAACAAATACTACTCCCTCTGTCCATTTTTAATTGTGTTGCACTTTTTAAAAATTAATTTGACTAATTTTCGAAGTTAAATCAGATTACATTAATTTGATATTTTAAATAAAAAAATTAGATATTCAAAAACTATACGAAACGTACTATAAACTCCAATTTTTTATATATCAATATGATGAAAAAATATATTATAAAATATTAGTCAAAGTTATTATCGTTTGACTCTAAAAAAAGAAACTATAACAATTAAAAGTGGACATAGATGATATATATTTTCCATTTTTAGAAGACACATAATACATAAACAAGCACTTACATTTTGTCTGATAACTAAACACTCATTTAGTTTGATAACTAAATATTTTAACTTTGATCGTTTGTATCCAGACATTCCAATTTAATCTAGGCAATTTAACGCTTCAACTCATTCTAACTAATGTCTCATAAATATTCAATGCTAGCGTGTCATATAAAATTTAAAAATGTTTAGTTGATTATTGTTAGGATTTTGCCTTGATTTCCTTACCTTATTTGACTGTTAATTTTTTCTTTAAAAGAAAATCAAAGTATTACCATAAATATTTTAACTTTTTTCTTGAAAGAAAAAATATGATTATCTTTCATATTTATTGGTTATTCTTTCCTTAAAGAAAACATTTGAAACTCTATAAATTGAAGACCATTTTTTCATATTAAGAACACAATAACATCCACGATGTAGACGTTTAAGAGTTTTGTTTATGGGAGATTTTCTCCTGATATGTTTATGTTTTTTAAATATTAGTTTTATTATATGTAGGTCATTTGGTTAAACCATATCAATAATATATTTTTAGTATGTTTTTACTTGTCATCTAATTTATCACCAATATATTTGTAATTGTAAGTTTCCGCATGACGCCATGATTACTTTCAAATTCAACAATTATTTTATAAATTGGAGTGTTCAAGTGATCATATATATATCGTGGAGACAAGTTGAGATGTTTATGTGTGTAATTTAAATTGAAAGTTTACTTGTCAACTAACGTCAAATTTAAATATGTTCATGTATTATGCCTTTAAGAAAATAGTTAAAAGAAAATAGAATTAAGAAAATAAAAAACAAGAGCATTACTCAAGAAAATAAGCAGAAACGTTCCATGTGCGAACGCAATTTATTTAGGTTGTTTTGGTCAAGTTATATTTATTGTGATTATAATATAAAATGTCTGTTGGATTTTATACTAAATAAACTTTTTAAAAACTCTTATTATCAATTTTAATCTTTATCTTCTTAAAAGATTTTGGAAGAATAAATGTGCCATTTATATTGCATCCGGAATTAATAATTCCAAAATTTTAATCTGATATAAAATATATAACTAACACCACAATTATGCTATAAATAATAACAAAACAACTTATGCCATGCTACATAAGACCAGAGGGCATATTGACTATATCAACATCTATTTCTCCTCAAATTTACTCATGGAAAATTGCAAAGACTTGTTCAATAATATTTATTAAGAGTAATTTTGAGGGTAAAAAAAATATCTTCTTGATTTGTTAAAAACCACTTATTTTGAATTTAGGCTAGAAAATCAGAGAGATGGAGTGAGTAGCTGTTTTTAGTTGGAGTTTACAACAATATATTAGTCCATTGCCATAACAACAAGGTTCATTGTTAAAAACAAATTAATCTTAAAAAGCAAATACTCTCAACAAACAAACTAGGAAACAGACGGAGGAAGAGCAAAAAGACAAATAAGAAAAGAACCGGCCTTATCCAATGGAAATCCACACGCAAGGCCTAAAGGAAAAAAAAGAAGCAAATCTTGTGTTGGCTTAATGATTGACGGAGGAAGAATTTTCATTAATAAAATTTAAAATATGTAAAGGTAAATTTTGATTTTTTTTTAAAGAAATTCAGTATTCACTATGTATATATATAAATAATTTTAGTTGAAAGAGATTCGAATAAGGCTCCACAACTGGATTCTAGTGAAGAACAATTCGTTTTGTCTCAAATTTTAAGTTTGTATATTGTTTCTATTCAATACTACACCCATTCTCTTTGAGATTGGAAAGTTGGAAATAAATATTTCGGTTTAAGGAGGTAATAGAAGGAGGAAGAATTATTCTTTTTATAAGATGAAAGAAAACAAGTGCTTCCCACGTCTATTTTAATTAAAATATTTTAAAATTGGTCCAAAAATATTCATTTAAAAAACACATGATACAACCTGCAAAAATTATTGAATTAGTGCAATAAACGTTTAGTATTTCATAACAAAAGTTAAAGAGATTGATTTTTCTACCAATGTTTTCTCAATCAAGCTCATCATATTAGACTTGTGCACCTAAAGGGCTGCTACGAGTTAAAAGGTTCCAACATAAAATAAAAGTGTTGTTTTCTTTTTTCTTTCTGAAACACTAGTTGCCACTAGCGTAAGTAAACGTTACTAGTTTTGACATTATTTGTTGTTAAAAAAGGTTTAAATCAGAAAACCTTGGGCTAATAAATCTTTTAGCGCATATTGATTAAAATGAGACAAATGATTAATGAAAGATGTTTATATCACAAATAGACAAAAAAAAAAGGAGTGGTTGTCTAGAAAACAAATACTACAAATATTTTCCACTTTTAAAAAGACACAAGACACGATCAAACATCGAAAGTTGATCGATATATAAATAATTAGATCAGTTTTAAGAGTGTATATTTAGACAATTTAACTTAATCTTAATTAATAATTAAATACTTATACTCATCTCAATTGTGTCTCGTGGACATCAAATATTAGTGGTATACATAAATTTTAAAAGTGTCTAGATGATTAATTTGTAAGTTTGAGTATTCAACTGACACAATGAAAATGAGTTCAACGAGTGGACTTGAAATCATAGATCCATTTTGTGATCCACGCGACTTAGACAAGAATCTTATATCTTACCCACCCTTCTGATTGAATTTCAAATATCTCGCTCGGTTTCTGGGCACATTCAAAGTTATAATGCTGACAAGATGTCATATTTGAGTGTGTTATGTATTATGCCTTTAAGAAAACAATTAAAAGAAATGGAATAATAAAAAAAAAACAGAAACGTTCCTTGTGTGAACGGATTTTATTTAAGTTCTTTTGGTCAAGCTCTGTTATTGCGGTTATATTAATATGAAATATCTGTTAGATTTTGTACTAAATAAAACTTTGAAAAGCTCTTTTATATTTCATCCGAAATTAATAATCCCAAAATTATCATCTCATATAAAATATGATATAAACTAATACCATAGTTATGCTATAAATAATCACAAAATAACTTATTCCTTTAACAAAATAACTTTTAAATTGTTAAATAAAATGAAAGTAACAATATCGGAAAAAGAAAATTAACAAAAATATGAAAGAAAGAAGGATATAACTTGTTAGGATCTAATGCTTATGTTTGATAATGACTCCGATTCGAACCACTTCAACTCCCTTATGAACCTTACCATAGGCTCCATATCAATGATACCCAACAATTCCTCTTTCAACATTTGCCTTATCGTTTGGATGGTATATTTGAACTAAAATGACGGTTGAATTTGAAATGGAAGCAGTAGTAATATTGACAAATAAGTTGGTTCTCGAAGCTACTTTTCCATTTTAATTTATCACACTCTCGGTGGATTTGGTCAGGTAATTATCTGTTATTAATGTTTGTTTTAATTAAGTTCAATTAAACATGTTTTACGTCATTAATGTTTCTTTCCCTGTTCAAAGATAACCTCTCCACGTGTCATTTTTTCATTCGTTGTATGACTTCCGTGGCTTAATCTTAGTAGCTACGTTTCCCCAGTTTCCTCATTTACCCCTTCCATCCCTTCACCTATTAGCATCTATGTGGGCATAAACGGAATTTAACGAACTCAATGGCGTTGTTGTAATTACGTCCTAACAATTTTACGCGGTATATACAGACGGAAGGTAAAAACGCGGTTTCTTCCACGTCAGCATTTTCACCGTATAGAACATTTATGAAATTTAACGAAACTCACTCACCTCACTTTCTTATGGAGTTTTTGCCTCTTATGAAAAACTTCAATTCAGAATATCTTCTCTAATTCCTAAGAATTTTTCAGATCTCCTTTCAATACTTTAACTTTTTTCTATTATATAATTCGTCAGTTCATCAGCTTTATTGCTTTTTTCACTTTTTTTTTTTAAAATCACATCTCAAAACTTTGCATCTTTATTTTCTGCTGTAAATGATGGCCGTACTTCCTGGAGAAAATCCGATCGCCGTACTTCCGGTGGATAAACAGATGGGTATACCACCGTTGAATACCCTGCCGGTGGGATACCGTTTCCGGCCGACAGATGAGGAGTTAGTGAATCATTATCTGAGGTTGAAGATCAACGGTGCTGATAGTCAGGTCAGCGTTATTCGAGAAGTTGATATCTGTAAACTCGAGCCTTGGGATTTACCTGGTTAGTTTCCTTGCTTTAATTTTTTAGTTCATCAAATTTATGAAAATCCCCCAATTTGGAGCTTTTTTGAACCCTAATTTTCCCTTTTTTACATTTTACGGATAGTTCATTTCTGGAATAGTCGTTGATTTCATTTCTAAAGTCTAATGCTTTGGCTTTGTGCATAGGATACAATTTTGCATCTTGAGTTGATTTTCACAGCACTCTCTAGGACATTCGTTTCTGATAATCACACTAATAATTAAGTTAGATTCATGTTTGACACTCATACAGTGGGTGGTTCATTATTGAGACCACTTGGTTTGATTTTGTAAGGATAAAATTTTGAGGAGTTTGACGAATAGTCCATTCTTAAGTATGTTACGAACTATATTTTTTCGGGAAGAAAATGGAAGAAAAGAAAGTGAATTTGATTGAATAACTGATGGAAGTGGCTGAGGGGAACTATTGTGCTGATTAGCTTTCGGATCGTATTTTTGTTCACCTCACAATTTTTCATTTGTAGTAGAATGAAGGAAGGAAGAAAGACGAGAGGAAAATATATGCTCTGACAGTTTCTTTGCTATATTAATTTTTCGTTTTGCAGTGTGTAGGATCTCTTCCCTGTAAATCACCCGAAAACCTTAACACACAAAACACTTTTGATTGTCTTTTTGGTTTTATCATAGGCCAGATCCCAAAACACCCTTTATTTTTGGAATGCTGAAGTTAAGATTTAGAAAGAAAATAATAGAGTGAATTGGTTTGAATGGTTGCAGATTTGTCTGTGGTAGAGTCACATGACAACGAGTGGTTCTTCTTCTGCCCAAAGGATCGTAAGTATCAAAATGGGCAGCGACTGAACCGAGCAACAGAACGAGGCTACTGGAAAGCCACTGGTAAAGATAGGAACATTGTTACTAAGAAGGGCGCAAAAATTGGGATGAAGAAGACCTTGGTATACTACATTGGTCGAGCTCCTGAAGGCAAGAGGACTCATTGGGTGATTCATGAATATCGTGCAACTGAAAAGTCATTGGATGGATCACACCCTGGCCAGGTATGCACATCCTTTATCCATCTTGTGCCTTGGATTTGTATTTCTATTTTCTGTATAAAAGATTGATTGCATAATGGTGCAATTGTTGGTTGCTTTGATCAGATTCTACGATGTAATTATATACATAAGATGTTGCTTAGATCACGTAAATCATGCCTTATGCAATGCGTTGCATAGTCATGTAATGGGTTATTTGAACATATATGGTTGGTTAGCTCTATTCTATTTGGCTCTTTTTTGTTTTTCAGGAGTCACAAAATAATGCATGTACTTGCTAATTTTACAGCTATAGAAATTCATTTAATAGGGTTGTATTATCAACCCCATGGACTGGGCATGTAAGGATTCTACCTCACTCGAGGGGAACAAGATTCGTGATATTATATATTGCTACAAAAAGCAAAATATTTATTATATGAACTCTTGTTTGTGCTTGGTTATTTTGGTGGATAATATGTTCAGCAAACATGAATTGTAATTACTCGTTGCAAAATTGAAGATCCTCAGTTACATCCACATGAGGATTTTTTTCACGAGGCTCTGGAATTGTAACACTAAAAGCGTAACTAGATGCTGGATTTTTCTAGCTTTGTTCTTTAGAAGACATTTTATAGATAACTCCTTTTGTAAGATTTTATTTATTTTTTAGTTCTTCTCTAATTATTATAGACTTGAGAAGTGCCTTACATTTAGGGGCAGCGTATTATTGAAATACGCTGCAAGCGCTCTCACAATTAATGCTTAGTTTTTTTTAGATGTCCCAATTAATGAGTTCGGATCTGAATCATCTACCAATTGAAAAACTTTGTATCTGCTGCATACTTCTGAAATTGATTCAATAGCACACATATATTTCTATTGTTTTTAGTGGTGAAGCAATGAAAATTAGATCATATTGGGAAATGTGATTTGCCTGTTGCAGGGTGCCTTTGTGCTTTGTCGTCTGTTTAGGAAGAATGATTTGAAGCAGGATGAGCATGTTGAAAATTCCAATTTAGATGCTGAACAGAATGCTTCAGTTGACAAATCACCCGCTGAAGACCAATTATCAGAGGCAGCCACTCCATTAATGGTCAAACAACCATTAAGTGATTGTGATAAAAGCTATGCAGCAAAGTTTTCCAAAGGCGAGATGTATGGCAAACAAATACCCATTGAGAGTCACAGCAACAGCTGTATTGCTGATGATACTGAAGATCAAATGTTGGACATAACATCCATACCGGTAAGTTAACCTACATCAGGATTCTACTTTTTGATTGAGTGGAAAGCTTTTTATCGTGGATTGAATTGGTTGAAGTGATTATTTTCTTTTTCTGCTTCATGTTTAGCCGGTTCAGGATCTAGAAAAGGAGTTGGGAAATTTTTATGACCCGTCATTGCAGCCAGATTGGAAGATCTTCTCCCCATTGCACTCACAGATGCAGGTGGAACTTGGATCGTCTTATTTGCAAGCTCCCTTGAATAATGACATCTGTGGTTATCAAAAAGATGTCCAGTTTCCCTATGGAACAAATGCTCTTGAGATTAATGACTTTTTGAACTCGATACTCGTCAACTCAGATGAGTTTTCATGTGAAGATTCTGGACAAGAATTGGCATCACATCATATTGAAACAAAAAATTGTAGTATAACTGGCCCGATGATAAAGGACTCTGGATCATGTAGTGAGTCAGAAGCAGAAGTTACCCAAGGGCAGGTGAGTGGAACCATGTATTGCATCAATTAATCCGTGTCACTTGTTAGAAAGTTCTCTTAAATAGCTGATCTTATGCTGCTTTTCTTTTTATCCCAGATTGAGCCAGACTTCTTTGATCCTGAGGTGCTGTGGGACAATTTTGATCGGGAGGCTGCAGTTAAGAGAGAGGTTAATTCCCTTGAAGCTACAGTGATGGAGGCTCGTGCACCTTATGTTGGCAATGATTATGCTGTAGGAAATCTAGGTTTCTTTCAAAATACCTACCCTGGACATTATGGTTATCCTGCTAGTATTGGTGGAAGTCAGGTCCCGAACTTCCTAAAAGTAGCACAATCTGGTGTTCGCAATAATGTAGTAAGCAGTGAATCTGTCTCAGGAACTGGAATAAAACTCAGGACCAGGCAAATGCATAATCAACCTGATGACACGCAGTCTAGACCACAAGGAACTGCTCACAGAAGAATACGTTTACGAGTGAAAATGCAAGTTGGACCAGTTGAGTGTCGCATGCGCACTGATTCTAGTCAGGGGGAAGAAATTCATCAAGCAGTGGCTGAGGTAAGCCTCTCTAATCCCTTTTTTTCTCCTAAAGTTTTTAGCTTCTTTCTTAAATTAGAAAATATAACACGAACTATCATGTTGGGATTGTGCAGGGTGAGAAAGCCTCTGATGAACATAGTTCTACCACCAGTGATACTACGACACATAAAGATCTTGAGGGAGTTGTTGGGGAAACTGATGACTTGAGCACTCGAGTGAGAGATGCAGATGATTCTCCAGTTCAAGAAAGTCTTGATGTGTCCTTGAAGACCGCTACAAAGCTCTCAAGTTCATCCCACGTTTACATTTCCAAGGTAATTGTTGTTGCAAGTATGCTTGTGGTCTTTATCGGTGTCTGGGGTTGCTTTAGACTCTGTGTATAGTGTGTGTCGACTACCGTACTTGTATTTATAGATTCCCAATATATAATGGGTATGTATTCAGGGTTAGCATGAACAGACCGTTCCACTTTGTTGAATTTACATTGTATGTTTTTATTGCAGCAGGAACTTGAGTAGATTGCTAGTGTATATTTTAAAGAGCTTGCTCGTTTTGTTCATGTTTCTTGTAGAGTAAGATGTTAGTATTGAGTTTTCTTTGCCAAATTTTTTATTTTGGGATTTGAACTCTCACCCTGTTGAATCCCTTTCCTTTGTCGTTTCACATGAAAACACCAAAACAAGACAAGAACGAGGTAGGTACATATGGTATTTGATGAAAATATTTATGACGATCTAATTCCTATAACTTCAAAGATGCGTTATGAAGGGCAGATGCAAATGAATGAAAAGTCTATATACTAGAAACTCAAAAATAATAATTGGGCAGATAATGCGTTTTGTTTATTAATAACACGTTCCTTACTATTTCAACAAGGAATTGAATTTTTAAGAATGTTTTATTGCATGTTAATCAAGAAAAATAAAATCTTATAAATCATAAGTTACAAACAAGAGCGAAAAATAAAAAAATATAGGTGAAGCTATGAGACCTACGCGCTAGACAACTGCGCCACCACCCCGTTGTTTGAATATCATCTAATTATTTATATATCCAACGTTATACCTAGTTCACTGCACAAATGCATTATTGTACATCCTAAAGTTAGAATTTGTTCATGCATATTAATTCATTTCTACATATGTAGATTGCAGTAGCAATAGCACTAAGCGTATTTTATCTTTGAGAAAAAGAGTTTAAATGCAAATATTACATAATTCCAGAGGATCAAAATGTCTTGCAATATATAATGCCACAGTAGAATGACTTGGAATTCTACTGTCAATCCCTAGTAGATAAAGGTGTTACCTGTTACTTGTACTATAAAATTTCAGAATCAAAATCACGTGAAAACTTACAAGGTACACGACAACAAACAAAAATAATCTATCCATAGAAACCTAATGTTGAATCACTTGACCTAGGACAATTTATTAATAATTCCTCCATTCCAAAATTATCCTTGTTTTACTGCATGAAGTTTTACACCATTTAAGTAATCTTTTTAAGGCATTTAATTAGTGGTAAATTTGTAAAAAAACAATTGTATTTTCTAGGAATGAGTAGTTTCATAGAGGGTATGCTCAAACTAAAAACACTACTTATTTTAAAACGGAGAAAATAAATGATGAGTTTGTCCTTCATTTTAAAAAAGACAATTCAATTTGGTAACAAAGTTAGGCCAAATAAACATGTAACAAAACACGGTCAAGGATCTTGCATTGTTGGAACCTTTAAGCTAATAGTGGTGCAATTAAACTTTTGGTTATTTATTAACTTTATACAGGTTACATTCAGGATGAAAAGGGAGAAATTAATGAGGGAGAGTGCATGCACTCTGATATCACTCACTTGTCATCCTTACGTTAATTAGAGGATAGTTTTAGAGGGGGTTTGAATCGACTTTTTTAAAAATAGCTTAGCATACCCGCTATTGTAATCAGGCTATCAAATTATTCCTCCGTTTCTTTTTATATGTCATACCTTTTTATAAATAGTTGGACCATAATACTTGTCATTTTATAAAATCAATGCATAAATTACCATTTTCTTCCTATTATACCCTTGATAGAGTAGTTAATTAGGCCTTATTTGTTTGCACTTAATGGAGGTCTGAATCTTAATCATTCAGATTCGCCTCATTAAGTGTGTTTATTTTTTAGGACTGAATTTTAATTATTCAGATTCAGTTCATTAAGTTTATTTGTTTTATTTCCTTATAAACCTCTTGATGGGTCTGAATAGATCTGAATGAATCAGATCCGTAACACAGTCTTAACACCATTCAGACTAAAAAATAAGACTCCTATCTTAATTCAACTACATTACAACAAGTCATAAAAGTCACTTTGTTTTCTTATTTAATTAATTTTAATTACATGCTTACCGTTATAATTTCCTTTATTCTTATTAACTTAATATGCGCCTTTTACTTTCATAAATTAATCAATATATTTGAATTGATAAGCACTCCCATGGTATAATATTTAGCACGGTTCCAGAAAATAAGAAAGTATTAATTATTTGATCGATAACAATAACAAATGTCTATTATAAAATAAAATGTTTTCATAAACAATATATTACTATTCTATATAAACTATTTTACATTACATTATATTAGATTCTTAAAGTTTTTGAGTGCAAAGAATAGTCATATTAATGATGTAACGTAATGTAAAATTCTTAAAAGATAAATCAAACAGTCCTAATAATTTAGTGTTCAGATCCAGAGACAACATCTTAATATTTAGATGCGTATTCAGATTTATACATCTAAATCTTAATGCATATCTCAATATTCAGATGTGTATTCAGATTCAGACGTCTTAATCTTAATGAAAACAAATGAGGCCTTAATCTTGAAAATATATATTTTGACCAACCTAGGAAAACTAATAAGTAATTAATATTCTTTAGAGTATTTCATACATTGATTAATTATTCTCTCCATGCACTATTCAATAAAATCTAATTTTGAAAATAAACTCAAAAATTTAAATAGTCATCCAAATGCATTTTAATTTTTGAAGTCTAGCATATTCATCATTTATTGAAAAGTTGACTTAAGAAAACATAAAATACGGATAGAAGAATAAAATTACTTAATTTCTTAATACAAGTGCAATCTAAAAAGGAGACATATAAAAATAAACGGAGGGAGTATTTACTTCAATTTCATGATACGAGAGGAAGATCAGTCCTCGGGTTGAGGGGCGGAGCAAGCTAGTGTATTATTAGTAGCTTTTGATTAGAATCTGTAGTTAGATTAGGAAACTTCATTAATACTAAAATGAGCTATAAGTTTGATAATAAATTGATTGACCCATAAATTTTAAATCGTCATTTCGCCTCTTCTTGGATTTGTATTTAGTGGTTCGTGATCAAGATAAGAAGAGAAGGAAAATCGAGACGGAAAACCACATATGGTATCACTATATCAAAAAAAATAATCTTTAACGACAATTAATTAAAGGCTACATACACCCTATAGTGACATTGAGTCTAATAATAATTAATTAATAGTGGTAAAGATTTTAACACTCTTTGTTAATGTGTCTATTTAATGATACAGAAGTATTCAATGGATTGGAAGAGAAGGGAGAAATCTGGGGAGAGTGAATTTGCCCGACACCTCAAATCAAACGACCCATTAAATGTACTATGAATACACCTAGCTGGCACGTCGTTTCGTTTACGCATTGTGTTCACTGTTTACATTTAATTTGATCGTTACCTATTCCAATGTAAATAAATAAAGATAAGGTGATGTTGCATCTATAAATTGTACTCCAATAACTGATTTCTTCATTAATAATTTTAACGTACTACCAAAATAGTTCGCTTTTATTAGCAGATTGAGATATGAGTTCCATGGCAAACTCTAGTTCTAGAAACCGAGAGTTTAAACAGTGTATTTTCCTAGAACCAGACACTCCAGGGTTACATTCCAACTGTGTCTTTGAGATTGTACTGCGTAAAGCTAACGCTGCAACAGACAATCTGGACACTTGTCCCTTTGTGGCCAATTTATTTATTCTACTGAATTCTGGTTTTAAAGATAATTAGGCATTAGTTAACACTGTTCATTTGTTAGTTAACACTGTTACATTGTCCATCAGTTAGTTAATCAATTAGTTGGTTAATAGTTCACATAGAGTCTGTTGCTCAACTATGAGCTGACAATAGTTAGTTAGTTTGTTATCACACATTCTAGCTATAAAAGCACTAGTTGAGGATCACACTTTGAATGTTGAATGCATTTAACATTAATAAAATTCTCTCTCTTCTATTCACGTTTGTCCAGATTCATCAATGAACTGATGAGCTCATTAGCTCACAGTTTTCTCATGGTATCAGAGCTTTGAACAATCTATGGTGATTGTGTATAAGCAGTAGTCTTAGACGAAAGTAGAGTCTTCTTCTTTAGCAATTTTTTTTCTTGAGCATTCATCAATGGCGGTTCCTAAAATTGATCAAAATGATCCTTTATACATCTGACCATCAGACGCTTCAGGAGTTGTGTTAATTTCCATAAAATTGTCTGGGTCAGAGAACTATGGGATCTGGAGCAGGTCGATGAGGATTGCACTATTATGAAAGAGAAAATTTGGTTTTGTGACTGGAGTTTGTACCAGATGATTGTACAAGGATGAGCTTCATGAACAATGGAAGACATGTAATGTGATTGTATTGTCGTGGTTGATGAACATAGTTAGTGAAGATCTACTCAGTGGAATTGTGTATGCAACTACTGCATTTTCAGTTTGGGCAGATTTGAAGGAGCGATTTGACAAAGTGAACAAAATGAGGATCTATCAGTTACATAGGGAACTCACCACTCTCACACAAGGTACAAACTCTTTATCACATTATTTCACTAAGTTGAAAACATTATGGAGTGGATATGATGATGTGATAACAAATCCTTGTTGTACATGTCCTCAATCAAAAGATTATGTTGATCATCTGCAACAACAGAGGTTAATTCAGTTTTTAAGTGGTTTAAATGACTCATATGAACAAGCTCGAAGACAGATCTTGTTGAAGGGAGTTACACCTTCCCTTAATCAAGCCTATGCTATGGTTATTGAAGATTAGATTCAACATTTGTCGGTTGTTGTTAATGCAGTAGATAAGCCAGAATCAATAGCACTGAATGTGAACAAAAAAAAAAAAAGAGTATTACAAAGGGAAGAGGTGTGACTTTTGTCATTTCACTGGTCACACTAAGGAGAATTGTTACAAGTTGATTGGTTACCCAGAAGACTGGAAGCAAACGAGGAAGTCATGATCATGCTATGGAAATGGCAACATACACAATGCATCAAACTCTACCAATAGTGGTGGTTATGGTAGACAGTCCTCTTCTAACAATCTGAATTTGAGAAATGCAGGAAACTCTGGTGATTATGGAGGACAACACTCAGCAAACAATGCATCTGGTAATCATTATGATTACTCTCAAGGGCCTTCCACTAGCCAAGATGAAAGCAGGGCCTTCTTGACAAAAGGTCATGCATTCACAGATCATGAATTCAAGCAAATACTAAACATGTTAAACAAAGAAGGACAGGACTCTAAGCAGGTCAACATGTCAGGTATAACTACTTGTTTAATGTCAAATAGTTTCACTCAGGATTGGATCATAGACTCTGGTGCAACTCATCGTATTATAGCAGACAATCATTCACTAACAAAGAGTCAAGTGTTAGCTAAATCACACAAGAACCAGGTACACTTACCTACAAGAGACAAGGTAGACATTAGTCACATTGGTGAGGCATCTGTATTTGATAACAAGACTGTGAAGAATGTCTTACATGTTCCAGACTTCAAATTCAGCCTATTATCAGTCTAAAATCACAAGGGAGTTGTCTTGTTTTGTATCATTCTACCCTGACTTATGTGTCTTTCAGGACCTCTTCAGTGGCAAGGTGAAGGGGAATGGTAAAGAAGATGGAGGTTTATACATGTTTAGGGGTAAAGTTCCACCACAACACAAGCAATAAGTTGTATGTCAGAAGAAAGTGATTACTGCAGGAGCAATATTAGAGGATGTTAACCTGTGGCATAAGAGGCTTGGACATCCTTCTGCTCAAGTCTTGAAGATTTTAAAACTAGTTCACAACAATAAAGACAGTGAAGTACTTTCAAAATGTTCAATTTGTCCATTAGCTAAGCAAACTAGACTTGCTTTTCCTGTTAGTAGCTCTAGAGCATCTGTAAGTTTTGTTGTTGTTCACATGGATATTTGGGGTCCCTATAAGACTCCTACTATTGATAAGAAACATTATTTCCTAACAATTGTAGATGACTATAGTAGGTTTGTATGGACTTACTTGTTGCAGTTGAAATCTGAAACCATTGTTACCATCAAAAGTTTCCTGTTAATGGTCAAGACTCGATTTGATTCTCATGTTAAAATTGTGAGGTCTGATAATGATACTGAGTTTTTTAACTCTCAGTGCACACAGTTGTTTTAGGAACTGGGTATTTCACACCAAAGTAGTTGTCCTCACACACCTCAACAGAATGGTGTGGTACAGAGGAAACATAGACATATTCTCAACATTGCTAGAGCTATTAGATTCCTATCACACTTGCCTATTAGATTTAGGGGATACTGTATTAAGGCTGTTGTCTACTTAATGAATTGGCTACCTTCATCTGCCATTGAGAACAAAAGTCCTTATGAAATGCTTCATGCCAAAAAGCCTCCTCTCTCACACTTAAGGACATTGGGATGTCTTTGTCATGCCTTAGTGTTACCAAGGGGAGATAAGTTTGCAGAGAGCTCTGTTCCTGCTATTCTCATAGGATATTCAGAACTTCAAAAGGGCTATATATTGCTGGACATTAAGTATAATAAGATCTCTGTACACAGGCATGTGATTTTTCAGGAAGATGTTTTCCCATTTGCACAGGTGATGTCTCAGCAACAACCACTAGTCACTGTTCTTGACTCTCCTTTAGAGTTGGATGATTACTTTGAACCAGATGATGAAGTTACTCATACTGATACTGCTAGGGATCCTCATATTGAATACAATGTTGTTTTGGACAGAGGGGATGCTTAGAATGATAGTGAGGTTCAAGAAGAAATCACTTGTGAGAATCCTTCATTACAAGCTGTACCTGATGAGACTATACAGAATCCTACTGTGACTACAAATCCTCCTATTAGAAGAACCACAAGAAGCACTAAAGAGCCTACTTGGATGAAAGACTATACTACTGTTGGTAAGAAGCAAAGTGGTACTAGGCATCCTTTGATTAATTCTCTATGTTATGACAGCTTAGCACCATCTTATAGAGGATATTTAAGTAAGGTGTCTGATTATGTGGAGCCCAAACACTTCAGACAAGCAGCCAAAGATGATAGGTGGAAACATGCTATGAAACAAGAGATACAGGCTCTTGAAGATAACAAAACTTGGATGGTAGTTGATCTGCCACCAGGGATGCATACAGTGGGATTAAAATGGGTGTATAAGGTTAAATATAAAGCAAATGGTGAGGTGGAAAGGTTCAAGGCCAGGATGGTTGCTAAGGTTATAGTCAGCAAGAGGGATTGGACTATCACGATGCTTTTTCACCAGTTGCAAGAATGGTAACAGTTAGATGTGTGATTGCTTTAGCAGTGTCCAAGGGTTGGAACCTCTACCAGATGGATGTCTACAATGCATTCCTCTAAGGTGATCTAGATGAGGAGGTATATATGGAGATGCCTGAAGGCTTCAAAAGGCCAGGGGAGACAAAAGTGTGCAAGTTACTTAAGTAATTGTATGGGCTTAAACAAGCCTCTAGACAATGGAACCTAAAACTTACCAATGCCTTGTTGTCTACTAGTTTCACTCAGAGTGCACATGATTATTCTCTTTTTACTCTAAATAAAAATGAAGGACTTGTCATTGTCCTAGTCTATGTTGATGATCTACTGATCACAGGCCATAATGCTCAGCTGATCACAGAAGCCAAAGAGAGTTTACATCAACAGTTCAAGTTAAAAAATCTAGGTGAACTCATATATTTTTTGGGGATTGAAGTGTTAATGTCTTCCAAGGGAGTTTTTTTGAATCAAAGGAAGTATATTTTAGAACTCATTGCTGATGCAGGGCTCATTGGTGCTAAACCTGCCCCCACTCCTCTTGAATCAAACTTAAGACTCACTTCAGTAGAATATGATTTAGTGAATGGGATTATTGGAGATGAGGTTCTTCATGACATTACATCCTATCAGAGATTAGTTGGAAAGCTTCTTTATGCCAACATCACAAGACCTGACATTAGCTATACAGTACAGACTCTCAGCCAGTTCATGCAATCCCCTAAAAGGTCACATTGGGAGGCAGCCACAAGAGTAGTTAGATACTTGAAGGGCACAGTAAGTCAAGGTGTTTGGTTACAAGCTAAACCTACCACTATGTTAACATGTTAACTTGTTGGTGTGATTCTGATTGGGCTAGTTGTCCAAATACTAGAAGGTCTATTACAGGTTATGTGGTAAAATTTGGTGACTCCTTAGTGTCTTGGAAATCTAAGAAACAACACACTGTCTCCAGGAGCTCAGCTGAAGCTGAGTACAGAAGCATGGCTTCAGCTGTGTCTGAAATTACCTGGTTGTTGGGCTTATTTACTGAGTTAGGAGTACCTATTCAGGTGCCTGTGACTCTTCTTAGTGACAGTAAATCAGCAATTCAGCTGGCAGCTAATCCAGTCTTCCATGAAAGGACCAAACATATAGAAATTGACTGCCATTTTATCAGAGACAAGATCAAAGCAGGGGTGATTGAAACTGTGCATGTTCCTACTCAACATCAAGTTGCAGACTTATTGACAAAAAGCTTGACTCAAGCTCAACATTTGCATCTTCTCAGCAAGCTTGGTGTGCTTAATGTCATGCACCCTTCAGCTTGAGGGGGTGTGTTCAAATGCAGTTGGTTCATCAGTTAGTTAACACTGTTCATTAGTTAGTTAACACTGTTACATTGTCCATTAGTTAGTTAGTCAAGTAGTTGGTTAATAATTCACATTGAGTCTGTTGCTCAACTATGAGCTGACAATAATTAGTTAGTTTTTTATCACACAGTCTAGCTATAAAAGCACTAGTTGAGGATTACACTTTGATGTTGAATGCAGTTAACATCAATAAAATTCTCTCTCTCTTCTTCTATTCACGTTTGTCCAGATTCATCAATGAACTGATGAGCTCATTAGCTCACAGTTTTCTCAATCATATATATTCATCTTAGTTCTATAGAGTTTGTATTACTAGTATAGTAATACTCTAATAGTTGTTTTGTTCATTGCCTAATTCCTATGGTCTTTTTTGTTTTTGGGTTATGTTTTAAACAATGTATAAAAGAAAATTGTTGATGAATTTATTTTGCCATTATACTTTTGATTAAGAACTTTTACATGATCATGTGTCCTGTGTTTCCTTTTTCTGGAAATTGTAATAAAGTGTATTCTTGGGGGTGTGAAACTTTATTTAAAATTTTTTAATTAAATTGAGCATATACATTTACTTTCCACTATTATCCTTTAGATTATTCTCAAACTATTTTTCAATTATTCTCTAACTATCTTTCTAAAAAAAATAAAGTAAAAATGCAAAAACAAAATAAAAAATTCAACCTATTAAATTTAATGTTTTAAGAAATGTATTAGATTTTATATAATATTTAACTAGCAAGGGTAAAAGAGGCACAAAGAGTATATTATTCCTTGATTTTCCAAAAAATAAGTATTGTTAGATAATTATTTTTATTATAATAGACAAATAAAGATGAATGGAGGGAATATTAAATAGTTTCAACAAGTCACTTTATATGGACTAGAGGAAATAGTTTATCCTTATTTGTTATAAACTAACTTCCTCATGTCCCTATTTATTTTATGTTTAATAGAAGAATCTTTTTCTATATTTTTAAGAGCATAGTTTGAGAATAATTAAAAAGGTTAGTGTTTAGTTTTTAACACCCAAAAGTTCAGTTACTAGGGAGTATGGACTAGAGGTTGTAACTGTTTCAATTTATTGTCTAATTTATGTAATCTAGAGAATTTTGCTACTATATTTTACTTCGTTTGTCCCTAATTACTTATCTACTTTTGAATTGACACACCTATTAAGAAAGCAATTATTGATATAGCGACTTTACCATTTTACCCCTATTAATTATGAAGTGGATGAATTAAAAATTTAAGATTCTCAAAAAGTTCTACCTTTTTCAAAGTAATTAATTGAGGGTATAATAGATAAAGTAATTAGGGATAACTATAAAAGGAAAAGTGGACAAGTAACTATGGACAGAGGGAGTACAATTTTTATCTTTACACCTTGTTTGGATAGTTGTTAGTATTGTATTGTTAGTTTGAATATAATATTTGTTTTGATTGTATTAAATTTTATTATATCGTATCATTTAAATCCATTGTTGGGTAATGACGAAAAGACTCATTTTATGTAACATTAATTTGGTGTGTTCGGATCGTTACTTTAATATTTTCTTCTTATTTAATAATTATATTCCATCTTTTATCTTACCTTCTCATAGTAGCTTTACCCACGCACCCTATTTTTTTTTGTTGAAGTTTATAATCCAAATTATGGATGTGTGACATTATGTAATGATTGATAATGATACAATCTATCCAAACACTATATTTATTAAAACAATACAATAATCCAAAGTTACAATTTCACTGTATCTTTGAGATTGCACTGTGTGAAGCTAACAATGCAACAGACAATCGAGACACTTGTGCCTTTGTGGCCAATTTACTTAAGATTCACATAACGGAAACGTCCAGGCCTGGCCGCGTTACGCCTATTTCAGAAAAGCTTGACCTTTTCTATGCTTACCTTTATTATAATTGTTGTTTTTCCTTGCTTTTATACTTCTAAGACGGTAGTATTAGTAGTTGTTTCGTTGATTGCTTAATGCTTATTATGATCTTTTTTGTGTTTGCTTTATGTATTAAACAAAAAAAAACTTGCCATTTAGTTTTGGTTTAAGATAAGATAAACTCTGTCCATATGTTTGCTCTTGAAATAGGATCTATCTTCATAAATCTAGTATTATTGGACATGGGAATTTGAGTTGATTGATTATACAAATGAAGATACAGACTGATGCTCTATTGTCTTCCAATTTAATTTAATTATGTATCGATGCGTATCGTTGCCGCTTGGACTTAAATAAGTGGTCTTTGTTAATTCTTAAGTAAGATTGTTAATAGGATATAGAGCACAAAATTATAGAGGAATTTTTTGAACTTCAAAGCATCCTTTAGTTGAAACAATAATTCAGTGGTGATTCAATGAATAAGTGATATTGTTGAGTAATTATTAATCAATGTGATATGAAATAAAGTAATAGTGTACTAGAACTTATCCAAAGCAATGGCCTTAAGCAGCATAGCTCTATTTGCCTATATTCCATTTGAAAATTCAATTGCTTAAGGAATCAGTGAAGAGGTGCAGCACATATTAATATGTTGTTTGCATATGAATACTTAGGCCGGATTTGACCATGCGATATGAAATCATGATATGATATCATAATATGGAAGTAGTGATTATCAAACATACATCACCAATTTTTTCATTTTTCATATTAAATTGTTTTAAACATTTTCATATGTAGCCGAAAGGAAAGTTTTTTTATTATGAAAAACCAAAAAAGTATTACTCCCTCCGTTTGTATTTATATTCACCAAATCAATTCTTACTTTATCATTTATATAAACCAAATTGAAAGCAATAATAAATTTTATGTTGGTGAGAATAATAAATTTTAAAAAGTTATGATGTGATTATTAATTTTATTTACATATGAAATAAATGTTTAGTAAATATAATGTGGGGTTGTTTTACAAAATATAAACTTGTGGATCAACTTTTTTATTAAAAAAATCCCAAATCATGATATGGAATTCCCATATCATGATTTTTTGGAGAATATGGTATTCCATCTCATGATATGAAATCATGAGATGTAATCAGCGTGAAATCACATATCCAAACGCTGATTTCATCTCACGATTTCATATCGTAATATGGTATCGCATGGCCATACGCCTACTTATTATATATCTAATATCATAAAGTGTCGATACTATTGCTCAAGTATATGTAAGAAAAATAATCGCATACGTCAAACTACTTTGATAATGACTTTGTTTGTCCTAACATGAAATATTATTATAGAGAATGACTATTATAAATTTTTTTTTGATGACCGTACATAATGTGTAGGGGCAGATCTAGGAGGGGAAGATCGGAAGAGGATATTCACTTGAATCCCATGGATAAAAAATTATACGGTATAAATAAGGTTTTTTTTTTATAAAAAAAATTAGTGTATATATATAGATTTATAATCTCTTAAACATAAAGAGTAGAGGTTGATTAAGTGGTTTAGGAGATTGAAGATCAACCTTGATGTGCCAAGTTCAAGTACTAGACACTAAATTTTGTTTTCAAACTCCTGAAATCGCTATTGATAGTGTTATTTTCATCGGTCATTGATTATTAGGCAATTCAAAAATAATTTCTCTACGTTCATGTAAGATCTGCATATATTCTATTATTTCTCGACTTTATTTGTAGGATTCACTGGCTATGTTTTTGTATTGATTATTAGGCCGAATCTTTAAAAGTATTTAGCTAAATCCCATTTGTTTAATTAAGGAACAAAATTGGAAGTATATTCTGTAGTTTGAATTGTAACAAGAAAGGTGTTTGAAAGGTAATGGGTGGTTGAGTTTTGATTGCCTTTTTGCTACAAATGATGCAATATGCATATGAGGTGTCTGCATGTTACCAACCTTTCTATTCCACTTAACCAAATACTATTCAAAATTCCAGATTTAGTGACCCACAATTCCACACCTAAAAAAAAAAAAACAAACTATTTTCATCAACCACACAAAAAACACCCTAACTAATTAACGAACAAATCACAATTTTCAAACACGTACGAAATTTCATCTAAAACATCCCTATTTGAAGAAGGGTAATGTTAAATGGCCAAAAAATTTGGTCAGAATTTAGCAAGAAATTTAAAAAGTCTATAATAGTCTTTTTTTCTTTTTTTAATTAAAAGTTATTAAAATTAAAAGGGTAAAAATGTTTAAAAAGATAAAATAACATAGTGTGAAATACCAAAAGGATTTTTCGTTTGAAGAAATATTTTATCAATCCAACTAGATCCCAACTCAAACTTGAAAACTGCAATTATCTAAAATTTTCCTTTGGTTGGCAATATGTCATAATAATTCAAATTAACTTTTTTCTGTTAGGTGAAGTGGGGTAAGATGTAATCTTGTAAGTTGTAATTAATGCAAGAAAACCACTAATTAGTGCTGACTCATTTCCACGTAAACCTAGCGTCCATGTTGTGTCACAGTAGGGACATATTTACAACTTTTTTATCACAAAAGAACTTACTTTAATTACCTAATTAATTAACTCCACATAGAAACGCCTTTTTGCAATTACTTATTATAGGATTAGTATTTTATCGGTCTCAAATTATTATCATATTTCGTCTAAAGGGTAAATGAAAAAAGGTTAATCAATTTTTTTTATTTAAAAAATAAAAAATAATTTGAGATAATTATTTTTAAAAATCGCTACGTATAATTTGGATTTGACGGGGCAGATGTTAAAGTATTAGTTACTAGTTAGCTATCAATTTCATTGTCTGGAGTCTGGACCTGTTTGGTAAGGTAGGTGTAGTGAAAGAATAATAAGTATGAATTTTGTAATTAATCGATTGTTAAACAGAAAAATGTCACATGAACTACAAACTCTAATTAAAGTCTGCAACATTTCATCTATTTTCCTTTCTCTACCTGTTTCTGTTTTCCTTTTTGTTGGGTCTCTTTTTTTGTTTTTGCTAGAGTTTCATGGTTGAGTAAGAACAATATGTATTGATTTTATACAATTTTATTACTTAGACATGATTAATTTTATACACACTAAATTTGAATTTAAAATTTTAAATTGATATATTATTACTTAAGTGATTAAACTTATTATATTTCGCGTTTAAAATACTGAACTAAATCGTCGGGGAGTTTGAGATGTAGAAGTGGAACAACCCACGTGATACCAACTTTGTAGCACGTAGAACTTTACACGCAAATCATTAGAAATTTAGCATCTCCAAATTTTGTTCAAGTTACCAAGTTGTATCGCAGAAATTAAAGTTTAGGGATATATATTCCTTTTTTTTCTTTGCCAGACTCATCTGCCACAGAAAGTTGATAAATTTATGCAGGGAAAAAAAGTACCTTTGAAATTGAACATCAGATAAAAGGGAGAAAAAAAAAATGGTTCAAATAATGGAGTTTGCTAGTTCATTGTGAAGCATAGCAAATTGGAGTATTGTTTACTGATCCATTAACATTCTCTATACGAGGCCCCACGTGTTTAATTTTCATCTTCTGTTCTAGAATTTTCTACAATTAAAAAGAAGATTAGGAAAATGCCGAATTAATTAAAGGTCTGATTAACTCATAGTTGAAGTTAATCAGTGATGGTTTGACTAATTAATGTGCTCCTGGGTCAATGTATTAAGACAAAATTATGTGAGGTGATTAATTATGGTGGGACACATTCAAACAAGAGACAACAATAGTTCTCGAAACCTAAGCAACATACTCACTCTTCGTTAAAAGAAATTGAAAAAAGTTCACGGTGATTTCGACTTGGACAATCTTTCTTCTTTAGAGCTAATTTTACATGATAGCATAGCAATATCTATCTTGCTCGATGTTAGGTCTTCAAATTAAATGCCCACGCACCAGATGTTCAGTTTTGGGTTTGAGATAAAGTGTTAAAGAATGAAAAAGCCTCAATGATTTCGATTTTTGAGAGTTAATCTAACGAATATTCAATATTAAAAATCAATATAATTTGACTCTAGAAAAACCGTAAAATAAATAAATGGAGATAGTATTCTCACAAAGCACAATATTCTCTTTAATTATTTTTTATTAAATTGAATCGACTTTATGTCTATAAATTTGATTAGCCCCAACTCTTTGGAAACCCCCTCTTCTCTCTTTAAAAAAAAAAAAAAGTTCTTCCCTAACTAATATACAAAAAGAAGGAATAAATTTAGTTTCATTGTAGGCAGTTAGTTGCTCTGCATGTGCTCTGCCATCGCACAGACTCTGCTTTTTTGAGTAATAATCGCACCGCCCATTTCTCTCTTTACAATCTTATTTTGTCATATAACTCCTATTTGATTCTCTTCACAGCCCCTTTTCTCCAACTTTCAACTATATAAAACCTATCACTCTGTTTTTTATATTATACTCAGAGAAAAAACAGAGACAATGGGTGAAGAAATGAAACAGGTTAGTGCTCTGTTTTTTTCCTCTCTGTTTCTTGAATGAATTAATTAATGTTTGTTTATTAAATTGATGAGATTGTGAATGAAATGTACGTAAAACAGGAGCCACCTAAGGAAGTAGTAAAAACAGAGGAGAAAAAGGAAGAGCAAACAGAGGAGAAGAAAGAAGAGAAAGTAGAGGAAAAGGAGAAAAAAGAAGAGCCAAAACCACCTTCGCCTTTTGTTTTGTATGTGGACTTGCATTGTGTTGGATGTGCCAAGAAAATTGAGAGGTCCATTTCAAAGATTAGAGGTTTGTATACATTCTATTATTTATTTAATCTATATCTTAATAGGACTGCAGCGGCAGAACCAGAATTTTCACAATTAAAAAGAAGTAAACATTAGACCGTGTATAGCGTATAGTGTTATTTTTCAATGAAAGGGGTTCGAATGATCACTTTAGCTCTGCCCTTATTGTGTGTACCTTGGAGCAGGGGTTGAGGGAGTAGTAATAGAGATGGCAAAAAACCAAGTGACAATAAAGGGAGTAATAGAGCCACAAGCAGTGTGCGACAGGATTACGAAGAAAACTAAGAGAGTTGCAAAAGTATTGTCACCCCTGCCGGCTGCTGAGGGTGAACCAATTCCTGAAGTTGTTGCTTCACAGGTATCATTTTTGTGGCATGTTATATTTGCTTTTTTGAAGTGATTATTGGTATAAAGAATCATAATGTAAACATTGGATCGTTGCTTATATTAGGTAACTGGATTGACTACTGTGGAGCTTAATGTCAACATGCATTGTGAGGCCTGCGCTGAGCAACTTAAAAAAAAGATTCTCAGAATGAAAGGTAACATACTACTAACCATGTTCTGTAACTTATAAAATAAATAAAAGAATGTTATTCATTATAGCATGTTAAATATATTACCAATAGTTATTCTTTTTTTACATTATCAGTATGGATAGACACAGTCATAATTTCATCTCCTAGGTAAACGACTTTGAAGATCACATTGAAGAAGTTGAGACCTAACAAAAAAGCAAATCATCAATACGTCATTAGATTTTAGGATGGTAATATGATGAAACCTTATTCACACAGTAAAATAGGCCTAGTGAAACGGATAGTCAATTGTCACAAGCCATAGAATGTCAACGCAAAGCTTCAAGCTTAAAAATTATCCACGTCAAATGTTTACGCAAACTTACCATGGTTAATATGAAGTAAAATACATATCACTTAACCACGGTTGAGTAAAACCATTTTATATTGGAATAAAAACAAGTTTTTACCTAGAGAGATGGTGATATTTTATCCACCTCTGTCCCCATATTTTAGGTGGTGGTGGGACAATGGGCAGGTGCACGAATGTTATCCATATATGATATATTTTAGCTGCAAAAGCATTTTACAAATTATTTGAATAATTTGGATAGCGTGAAAAACATGATAAGAAACCTCAGAAATTATAGGTAATTAATCTATTAAAGTCTGTCAAGTGAGTGACCGTGTAAAATAAGAACCGTTGTCTTTGACCCAATAGAATTTAGCGATTCATCTATACAGCTTTATGTTCCTTACGGAATGTATTATTCTCTAAGTGTCACTTTAATTTAATAATCATATTTATTTAATTAATATATTTGTGTTGTTGAATTTAGGTGTTAGAAGTGCAGAAACAGAACCCAGCACTGGCAAAGTAACGGTGACAGGCACTATGGACGCTAACAAGCTCGTCGACTACGTCTATCAACGCACCAAAAAGCAAGCAAAAATTGTCCCTCAACCCGAACCTGAGCCCGCTGAAGAGACCAAGCCCGTTGAAGAACCAAAGCCCGCTGAAGAGACCAAGCCCGTTGAAGAACCAAAGCCCGAAGATGACGGTGCAGCCCCGGCTGAAAATAAAGAAGGGGGCGACGGTGAAAAACAACCGGAGGGAGAAAAAAACGAAGTCGTTGGCGGAGAAGAAGAGATGATCGTTCCAATTGGAGATCATTATGATGAAACCATTAATAAGTTGATGTATTATCATCAGTATCAGCCACTTTACGTCATTGAAAGAATTCCACCTCCACAGCTCTTTTCCGATGAAAACCCTAATGCATGTTGCATTACATAATTAATAAACCTACAAGCAATTATAGTACCTACTTAATTAATCAATCCTCACACTAAGTTTTTATGATATTGTGGGACGATGATTAATTTAAACACGTAGGAGTATTTAATTTGATTTGTTGTATGGATGGTCATGTGAAGGGGATTAATATTCTATCTCTAGATGAATAATGATAAATACCAATATTTGTCGTGTAATATATATCTAATCTTGAATATGGTATTTCAAGAGTAGATATAAAAATGTTACATCATTGTTGTTTTGTTGTGTATATTATATTATACTATTTACCATCTTTGTTAATGTTACAGTATGACATTTTGTTCAATATATATTACTTGTGCAAAGTTGTCTAACTTGGATAATTCTTAGAAGTTAGATTTTATAATATGCTAGGTCGAATATATTTATGACGAAACTATATGTATAATCGATAACATGCAAACAAAGTAATTAAGATCAATAAGACAGAGAACTAGCATAATTGAATAATACAAATTTTAGTAACTTATATTGGTGACCGCTTTTAAATAAATATGTTTCAAGTATGTTTACTGGGACGAAATTAAAAGTAGAAGGATTTTTTAGAGACAAAATAAAAGCAGGCTCGAAACGAAAACACTTTTTAAGGAAGCGACGTATGAAAACAATTAGTAAAACCTTATAG
This sequence comes from Solanum etuberosum, assembly GCA_029582245.1. Taxonomy (NCBI): domain Eukaryota; kingdom Viridiplantae; phylum Streptophyta; class Magnoliopsida; order Solanales; family Solanaceae; genus Solanum; species Solanum etuberosum. The sequence continues at coordinate 32,516 of JAJONR010009660.1, forward strand.
TAATTCGTCGATCGACCTCAATTTAAGAGGACATTTGCCCATAAAAATTGGAAAAAAAAGAAACTTTATTTTATAAAACTAAAGTTGTGTTTGGCTATATTTTTACAATTAATATGTATATTTCTTTTTCAAAAATAAAATATCATTTAATTATGAAATATAATTTGAAAAAGTTTATTTTATAAAAACAAATTGAGACATGATGCGTGTTAAAAAGTTTATTTTGGATGCATGGGCTCCACGTGGTTGGGACCCACATTTACGCGGATCTGAGTCAGCTACCGACTTGTATCTTTTAGTGCCACGGCAAAAGTGTGGGCCCGTGGGACCCTTTTCTAACATGGGGGGTGGCCCACTTTTCCTTTAAAGTCTTAGGATTCCATAAATTTCATTTCTCGGCACTCTATTGTATCGCGCCGTAGCGACAATCCACGTTTAACGTTGGAACAATAGAATATTGGGGTTTTGATGGGATGGCGAGCGTTAATTAAAGATCTCAAGTTCAGATTTCTGTTTCAATGAATAATTAAGGGAGTCGCTCCAGATGAAACAACCTTTAACATTGTTTCTAAATCGAGTGATGGACTTAATTAAGATGAAGGCAATAGTAATAGATAGAATCAGCAGGTAGAAAGAATTATTGCTGATCAAGATGATGATAGGGGGATCGATCATGTGAAGGGAATCTATGAGATGTCGATCATCAGCTCTTATTTGATGAAAAGAAGAACATGCTTTATTAACTCAAAATCTTGTCACTATCATAAGTCCAGTTTGGAGAGGGAGATGTGTGGATAAAATTTGAGGGTGGAAGTGCACAAGCACCCATGGTGCAATTTTTACCAACAAGTCATTTAATTAAATTTTATATCGTTAGTACATTAATTTTATGATGTAACATGTTTTAACTAATGTGTATTATAATTTATATGCTTGATGGTGCACTTGATCTTCAAATTCTAAATCCGCTTATAATGAAGTACTCATGTTTTGTCCTTTGAATTAAAATAATATATACATTTGAATAGTTAAAGCCAGTTTAGAGGAGTTTAAAAGTACTTAAAATAAATTAATCCGAACGAACGGAGTCGGAGTAAGTGCAGCCTTATTCCTTAAACTTTAGGTTCACTGAGGAATATCTGTATATGATAAGATTACTTTGGCGTCATGTAAGACCATGAGCTACGCAAAAGCTCAACCACCTTTTCCATGACAGTAAAAGGAATTACGCCAATTCTTTTAGGTTTATCACTTTTTGACACTACGGAACATATTCCTTCAATCTCCCCCCCCCCCCCATTACTTTAGGTTGCCGCGCGCTCAATTACCTTTGTTTTGGACGCGGATTGAGAATCTGAAGTTTATGAGTTTGAATTTAACATTTTATAAATGATTTATTTTTAATTTATTTAATCTGATATTACTTATATACTTATTTTGGTGAATTTGTAATACAAATCATTATAACGAGCCAAAATTATTGAGTTTGAAAGAATTCAAAAATTACCCACTCTAAGTACCGTCTTGCTTCAACCAGGGGAGGACTTATAAAATTTAAATTGTAAATTCACCTCAAACTTGTCACAATAAATAGTAAGTATAAACTCACAACCTTACGAATATAATGTGATCAATATTAGAAACCTAAGACTAAATTGTGAATCCGCCTCAAACTCCAACCCCATACAAGAGATTAACAGTACAACTATTCTAACTTCACACTGCACCAATTAATTAGGTGCACGATCCAATCTAATGAAGAGATCACCGTACCCCTTCCCTTTTTATCATCCTCTTAATTTCTCACTCTTCACGAATTCACCCTCACCTGATGAAAAAAATAATCATTAAAGGATCAATAGAATATTTTTTGCAAAAATCCCAATGGGGTATGTATACTAGGAAGCATGAAGAAATAATATCCAATTCTTAGCATTTATAATAGGCAACTTACATGCTAAGCAATGCAGGGCACATGGGTTGTGAAGAACAAACTTTATCGTTTGAATGATGACACTAGTCTTTTTGCACTCGTCCTAGTCATAATCCCACGTCTCTTTTTTTAAAAAATAAAATAAAATTTCCTCTATTCAGTGAACCATACGTTAGTATAAGCCTCTAGATGCGACAATTTAAATGACTTTCATCAGCAGTAGGGTTAATTAATTTGTACTATAAAAAATAGATGAATTAAGAATCTAAAAGCGAAAAGTAAAAAAGGGGTGCTAGCTAGCTCTTTAATTTTTCATCTAACTTTTTAGAAAGAATCTTTTTATATGTTGTCTGTTGCTTTTGATTTTAGATCGTCATCAATGTCATAATCCTCTAAATGCTAATTATCACTATATATATGTATATATATATAACGTAACTCATCATCAGGCGAAGTACTCAACCTAAGTTGACACATACTGTATTAAATAACACAAATAAGATAAGGACTATAGTTATTGTGTTGAATTTGGGGATATATGGCGAACATGCAGATAGTTCCAGCAGGCAGAAATATTAATGTAGAGCCTCAGTATGTGGAAATGATGGTTCCTCTATACTCTTATGGTTGTGAGAGAAAAGTCAACAATGCTCTTTCCCATATCAAAGGTAAAAATATGTACTATAGCATGTACTTGTATTCAGTTAATTTCTAGAGATCTAATCACATATATGGTACATGAAGATATGTTAAGGCCCAATGGACAGATATGTTTTGACAGTAGATTTAACCAATTAGGCCCAACAATCTGGGGCCTGGGAAAACGGGCTTACATTATAGGATCTGTCTATAATTTCTGTGTTTGTCACTCTGGCAAATGTTCCTGATCCGGTGTGAATAGCTTAATGCTATTGGCACGAACAGACATTTTGTCTATAGTCACTAAAATCTAATACTACTCAATGACTTTTGTTCGAGTATCAATATCTTTAGGTCATCTAGTTTATATTGTGTATGTGTAATGTATGTAATATATACAATCAGAGTGTATAGACTATAGATAGGATATACTTCGAGCATGTTGATAAACTAGATGGCTAAATGGTACATTTACGTAAGTGTACCTATTCTTCATCCAATACTTACTTCTTTTTTCCTTGGAGCTTTTGCCAAAAAAATATATGCACTCATTGTATTAATCCTAGTAATCATATGTAAAAATTGCAGGGATATATTCAGTGAATGTAGATTTTGAACAACAAAAGGTGACAGTATGGGGAATCTGCAACAAGTATGATGTATTAGCCACAGTTAGGAGCAAACGAAAAGCGGCTCGTTTTTGGAATCCAGAAAACAACGTTAACATGGAAAAATCAGAAAGAGATTCATCATCAAGCCCACCAGCAACTCGTCGTTATCGAA
>JAJONR010009661.1:0-32875 GCA_029582245.1 Solanum etuberosum
TGACTTCTGAAATATTGAATTGACGAACAAAAGATGCAACATAAACTGATGATTCAAGAATTAAAATGGAAAAAGTGTTTACCAAATAATTCTCAAATCCAAAAACAAGGAATCAAATTGTCTACCTTCAAAATGAAATAATAAAGGACTATTTATAGACATCTAATCCTAATTAAACTAGAATAAGAAAACATAGAAAAGTGGGCTTCGACAGTCAAGTCTACAGTTGGTGCTCAATGGCTCGTAGCTCAGACAATTGTTTGTAGACCCACCCCATAGAAGGTAGCTTCTTCAATGCTAGTTGGACTCTTCCAACGAACATGATCTACGACTCGTAGACCTTTACACGGTCCATCATAGCAACTCGTAGTCCAATGTACTGGGACTCAATATTTCTCCATCATCCTATGACTTAAACCTACGGCTCGTCGATCACTCTACGGCTTGTAGTCTGCTTCCATCGTCCCAAACTTAGCAAAAATAAAACTCCAAAATCTTCAGCGTCTTCTACGGTTCAGTCCTACGGCTCGTAGGTTGACCCATAGGTATTCAAAAAATTGTTGCTTCTCTAACTTTTCTTTCTCAGACTGCCCGGCACCTATTTTCCTACAAATATAGACAAAAAATAACATCAAATCTACTAAAAAATCCTAAGAAACATGCCAAATTCCAAGTTTAAAGCATTATGAGTACCATAAATTTGTGGCACATCAACACCCTCAACTTAAAATTGTTACTTGTCCTCAAGCGACACTTACTAACCCAAAAACGACACGATGCAAAAGTAAACTTAGAGTTCAAGCAATCACATGGTCTTTTCTCAATAATCTATCCTCTATTTTAATCTTTCAAAACAGTGCAATTGTTACGTTCAAAACAAGACAACACATGTGGATCAATTCATGGCATAGACATACCAATGGATACATTCACATACACAAATAACAATCACCAAGGCACCAACTTTTAGACAGTGTAATTTGTGCCCTTACTGCAAAGATATCCCATCTTTCACACAGATATCAATATGTATTTCAAGTTCAAGGACTCAGTACACGCTTACTCTCACAATGAATTCAATACAATACATACACAATATCATAGGCTTTCCCTTATACTCAACACTTAGACTCTCAAACCATTAAATTAGGATCACTATAGGACTTTCTTAGCTTGTAACACAAGCTCAGGTTCAGGTGTGGTATATTTAGAATTAAAGTGAGTTTTCTACAATCTTTAACATTACATTGTCTACTTTCCGCTTTTACAACCAATACTTGTTTAACCTCTATTTTTTCTCCTCAATTTTCATTAAAGCTCGTGTGGCTTTGACTTGCTTTTCTTTTTTCGTTTCAAAATTTTCTTTAGCTTTTCATTCCCTTATATTTTTCTTTTATTTATGCTGCCACATCATCTTTTTTTCTCTTTTCTCAATACACAACTCTTTTCATACTCCTTTCTTTTCTTTTTTTTCCTCTATAGTAGCCACCCTCAACTTAGGAGTTTATCATGAGTTGAGGTGCATGATTTCCAAGGAGGGACCAGGGCCAAAACAAAGGTTAATATTCACGACGGGGAAAATGAATTGGGTAAATCAAAGTAATTGTCTAATGTAGGCTCAACAATTTGGATCGAAGGGAGCATTGTCATACTGTTGGTTGCTTTTAGGGTTAGTGGACTTAGTTTCAACAATAGCCTATGATTCTTTCCTAATTAACACTTAAATTGTCCTAGCAAGACTAATTGGACAAGTTCTAGATTGGCATACACTGTATAAATGAAAAAATACCTCACACATGGCATATCGTTTCACTATCGAATTATCAGTGTATCTGGTTCATGTTTCAGCTTAAGTGATGTTATCCTATCAGTTCCTATCATGTCATAAAAAGATCCTGCACAGTTTGCTTATTAGTCACACAGATGTAGCACAAAGAACACAAAATTTGGAGGGATATCAATTTCATCAACACTAACATCCTATTTTTATTTCTAGTCTACTCTCACAATCAACATCCTAAACATGTCGGTTCAACAGAAATTAAATAATCCTTGGGAAAAAGAACACAGGCAAGAAAACCCGAAGGCATTATCCGAGTGTTCAGGCTATTTAGACTTCACCCTTTACACTCTTAAACAGATTCATCCCACCCCCACATAAAACAATGTGCAATGTCCTCAATTCAATGAAAATAAAGAACTAACGGCGAAGACAAACCTATGGCACCTAAGTGCTAAAGAACTAGCTAGAGGCGTAAGGGCCCGTCGGTGTGTACCCTAGTGCATCAGTGTGTGCCTATGTAACAATCTGGGGCCATCTTCAGTAATGCCCTCTGGAACAATCAAGGGATCACCATCAGTAGTGCCCCCCAAGCTCAAAGCTCTCACTATCTGCTGCCGAAATCACTCCAATCTAGCATCCTCAACATGTATGGACTATCACTAAGCCATATCGAGTGCACACCGCTTCCACTTCCTCGCGCGCTCCTCAACACCCCCAAGCTTAAATCTTATGTGCATGTCCCAACCGCACGAGTAGAATCCTCAACACAAAATAGGGCTAGCAAGACCTCATCTCCAACCTCTACAGGTGAGGGACTAGGTGGTGGAGGTGATGATGGTGCATCTAGTGCATCAACATTGGCACTAAGACCATCTAACTCTACCCGGAAGCTCTCTAGATCAGCACTTGGGGTGGTCTAAGGTTGGGCGAGCATCCTCAACTTAAATGAATATATCCACCATTAGGTAGCCTGAGCCTGCTTCACCATCCAAGCCCACATCATAGCCTCCGACTCTTCAGTAACAGACTAGACCCATAGTCGGAGGTGCTATAATAACTGGGCCATCTAGGCCTCCAATCTCTGAAATCTAGTTGTCGGCACCATATAATGACATGCAGCAGTAGTGGAAGCACGTGGTGTGATAGAAGCTCGTATGGAGGTGGAGGTAGGTGTAGCCTCAATAGGCTCAGTAGTGATGGTACCCTACTCTGGAACCTCTCCATCTCTGGTTGCTCGGCAGTCGGCATTTGTGGCATGCTATACTGTGAGCCTCATCGTGATACAGCTGGGTTGGCGTCATCCTAGATAAGCCTGACGTCGAATGTCCTCTTCAGCTTAATCAGCTAGTCAATACAACAATCATTAGCACAGTGGACTCCCCACATAGACAGAAATAGTTGTGGTGATCCAGAAAGCTCGCTCATGTATCTCTACAATCATCACATGAGCAAACTGGATCTTCTATCCGGCCATCATACTAGCTACCATCACTATCTGGTCATATATGAACTGATTATCTGCCATAGTGGGTGATAGTTGGGAGAGGACCGTGTACCGTGTCTGAATTTTCCCCCTGTTTTACTATATAACCTGCGACCCATATTAATAAATCCTTTTTCTGGGAGAAGTCTTTTGTTGTCTTTGAATCCCAAACTATCTGCATCTGATAATCAAATTCGGTCATGGGTGCAACCTGCTCATAAGTAGGGACATGCATAAATCAGCAAATGGTATTTTTTGAGATGTCAATCAGGATATCATAGACCATGGTGCTCAATAGAGGAGGTTGTGCTAGATCCTTTCCATTTTTGGCATTGTATTCTTAGTAGTGGCCGCATAAGAGGCATAGAAATCTCGAACCATGCTTTCACTTTATTGGCCAGAGGGCTCTGTCATCAGATGAGTGGTAGATTTTCACTCATTTAAGGTCTGTTTACCTCAATAATTAGTGTTCTCAATGCCTAATTTTATCCTATCCTAATATAATACTGAATATTTGTAGCTATGAAGATAATTGGACAAGGCAAGGACTGATGTTTGAAAGAATGACCAAAAATACAAAAAGAAGTGCAAAGTAAACATTGTTAATCGCCTAATATGAAGGGTGGATAACCAAATAAACATGACCTCACCCAAATTGATAGTGTATAGCACTTATGTCTATCAAAGAAGGTCAGTGAACTCTAGTAAAGATGGTGATGCGCTGAATGAGAACGGCGGTCCTGATGCATATTGCCCAAAGTGACAGTGTGCAGTGCAAAAATTGAATGCTTCAAAGTGAACCAAGGTGGTATTTAGTGATTCAATGAACGTGAAAGGCTGACTCAATTGAGTTCACCAACAGAGGTTTAAATACCTGAAACCTCGAGCATCACAAGGCGAGCTGAGGAGCGAAGGGCGATTCGTTGAGTAGGTTCGGCGAGCCCGACTAATGTTGCCGAGTCAGTCACAAAGTGGATTTTGGGCCAAATTTTTGGGAATTATAAATAGCCCAAAGGATCCAATTTTTAGGAGTTCGATTGGAAAGTTCAAAATAGAGTTTAGAAAGTTATCTTTTGAGAGGTTAAGAGAGTTGAAGAACACTTTACCTTTAAAGAAACCTTTTCTAGCTTTTGGGATTTTACAACTTGGAGTTTGAATTTGATAAATTGAAGTTGAATCCAAAGTGGGTTTACTCTTAATTGCTTGATTTAAAGTTACGCATGGTTGTTTTCATGGAAGGTATAATTTCTTTACTTTTTATGATGGGTGGCTAAATCCTAAGTTCTAAGGGGTGCTCAAATGGAGTTGGGTGTTGATTTAACGTAGTGGGTATTGTGCTATGCTATGTTTTGTTGTTGTTCATACATGAATTTGGTCTAATTAGAATGAGGTTAACTTAAGGGTTAAGGTTGCAAACTTAATTCCTACTTTCGATCTCTGGTTGATGCTCAAAAGAGATTAATAAGAGTGGGTAATTAAATCAACACTAGCAATTTAGATTTGATGTCTGTAACTTGCTTGAAAGAGAGGTTATGGGTCGGATCTATTTGCCCTGTTCTTGAAAGAGAGAATAGAGTAAGGTATTGGGTTGTTTAGGATTGGCATTTAGTTGAGACCCAAAGGAGATTCTAGGCGTATATGCTTTGAGAACGAAAGATGATTAACGTCAATGAAGATGAATTAGCATAATGATGAATATTCATCACTATAGAGCAGCCCAATCACCCTTATGTGACATCAATTTCCAATCCCCCGCACCCCTAGATTGCTTGTTAACTCTTGATTTCTTCGACATTTTAGTTTAATTGAAAAAATTGATAATCAAATCTTCATATTAAGTTGGTGGTATCATCCACCAATTGTTCTTACTATTGCGAATGAGCTAATTTACAGTCCGAATTTCTTGATAAGGAATTCTCTACGATATACCATTCCCTTGGGATTTGAACTCAAATCTTCATTGGGTTTTTATATTGACTACGACCGCTCACTCTTTTAATTGGCTTTGGAGAGTTATTTGAGCCTTATCAAAAAATGGTGTCGTTGCCGGGGAGTGCTGGTTGAGAATTCTAATTGAGAAATTAGATTTTAATTTTGTTTATTTGTAGAGATATGTTGTTTGGTGTTGTTGTTGGCTGATTTATAGGTTGACATAATGAGTGACCATGGGAGTGACAAAGATAGATACGTGCCTCCCCATGATCGTCCGTACCCAAAAGAACTAGTTGGGCCAGAAGGAAGCCGGACTGAAGACACGCTTGTAAGGATCTACAACAAGGTAAAAGGGTCTAATAAGGTGTTGAAGGATTTGAAAAATGACTTCTCCACTTAATCTCAGACGATGACTTTGCACTCATTTTCTATCAAACAGCTGGAGACCCAACTATGTCAAATTGCCACTCATCTCAATCCAAGGCACATGGGAACATTGCCTAGTGACACCATCCCGAACCCAAAAAATGATTGTTGAGTTTAAGCAATATGTCATGCCACGATGTTAAATAAAGCGCTTCTTTGGAGTCAACCCAAGTCTTTACTTTTGTTTTTATTGCTTTCTAATAACATGCATTGTGAGTACAGGTTGAGAAGAGGTTGGAAGATTGAAAAGGGAAGAATTGGTGATGCAAAACCCAAATGACGATCCGCTGAAGGCATTATGCGGACTAATTTTTTTCCGCCTTTTGAGTTTGAAAAGATGGAAAAGTGTACTGTCAAGATCGGCAATCAGAACGCCAAAGGGTGATTCACCAAATTTCACTACGTGGACTCCAACGGGTCTACCAAATCAGCCTTTAGGTTTGGTGTTTGTTCAGGCATGTTCAGCGAGCTTAAGCTCCAATTGGCAATTCACCGAACAAGTTCAACGACGTTAGTCGAGATCGTCGATCGGGGCTGATATAAAAAGTACAAGGGTTTTTCCAAATTCAAAAACCAAAACCTTTGAGATTTGAGAGATTTTTCAGTTCCTTGCTATTACTTTGCAAATTTTGAATGTTTGTGAGTCTCTTGTGATCATTTACAAAATTCAAGGAGTGCATTTGCTTGGATTTCAAGTCAACTCAAGCCCCATCCCTCATTTTCTCAAATATTTTTGACGTTAAGGTTGGTTTTCAAATTTTTATTGATACTTTTGAGTTTAAAATGCATATAGGGTGTGGTCTTGAGCCCTTTAACTTCTAGTGTGTGCTTGATTTCGATAGGTAGCATCATATTGTTTGAATTGAGCTTTGCACATGAGAACTTGATTGTGAATGCCTGTAAAAATCTGAATCGTGATTGTGTTGGTTAAATTGTGTAATTGAATTGATAAATATGTTGGGTGTAGGCCTAATTTAATGTGGGTGAAGTCTGAAGAGCCCAGTGTTGACCCAATTGCATGATTTTTCTCAATGATAGACTGGGTGACTGCTTTCTTAAGAGCAAATCATCAATTTAGTGCAATACTTAGTAATAGCTGGGGGGAAATCCAAGTACCCATGGGTAGAAAAGCATATAGGTGAATTCTAATGTTGGGAGAAACTTGTATTTGTCATGTGTGTTAGATTAACTGTGAAAATTAGGCAATAGGCTGAACACTTCCTGTTCAGCAGGCTTGTCTTAGCTTGCTAAGGAAGTTAGGTGAATCGCCGAGTAAGACCCAGCTTGCCTTATTTAACATAGGCATGGCCTTGGGTACTGTGCCATTTAGCGGGCTTCTATTAGTCCGCAGAATCCAACTCAATGAATCGCCAAGTTGGCATTGACTTCGCCTTATATGCCTATGCCCTGAGTAAATTTCTATTGTCCATTCTGGCGAGCTTACCCGAGTTCACCGATCCTGTTTGACGATCCACCTTCCCGTTAGGAGAGACTCAGTAGTGTTTTTGAATGGTGATTCAATGTGCTTTTGATTTCAACCAACCTTCACAAATCCTTTGTTTGAATATGTGCTTTGCATGTAATGGAAAGAAAAAAAGGCAAGCAAGGTTATTCCTCTAACACTGAGTCGGATAGAAAGTCTTCTCCTCCTTCTCTTCCACTAAAGAGACATCAGGGTATATCTATAAATGAGCCTTCGGAGGCTCCCCGTCATCAACGAACGACCACTCCAAAATCATCTACCCAAGAAAAGGTACAACCTAGACAGGGGGTGGTGAGAAAGAGGATGGAAATCCGATCTAAGTTGGTGCAGCCTTCACCTACATATGCACCAGCTTCTAGAGTCCTTCCGGTTATCTCTCCAAGAGCCCAGAATAGGCTCAAGGCTGTTGGAGAAAGGACAATACTTGAGGAGTGACGGCTCTCCATAGATGAAGTCATGAGCGATTACCCAGCTATCTGGGATACCATCCACTTTCATAGATTCGAGGGATTCACCAAGCGTAGGGACCCCTATATCCCTTCTTGGGTAAGGGAGTTTTACACCGCATACGCTAAAGCCCTTTCAAGAAAGAGAAATGGCATAGTCTGGAAACCACTTGAACAAGTAGAGATGAGAGGAAAGAAAGTCAGGTGTGACGCATGATCTATTAATACTGCACTGAATATGTAGGCGTTCAATTCATACATGTATTCACTCCAGATGCACCACGACTTGGACTCCTTGAAAGGTTGGCTGGCTCCCTTGATTTCTAGCTCTTCTCCATCTTGGATAGATGACGGTGCCTGGATCGAGAAGAAGGATTTGAACATAGTGGCAAGATATTGGTTTTGATTCATTAGCAGAAACCTTATGTCGTCACAGAATGAGTCCATCCTTCGCCACAACAAGGCGGTCTTGGTAGGTACCATTATTGATAAGGAGCACATACATGTAGGTGCTATTATTGCTGATGAGATATTGATGAGGGAAATGCAGGATCAGCTATGTGAGAGGGCAAGAGTCACTTTTTGGGCATCTACAGATGTGAGGGTCACTCATGCTTCATCCTGTGACATCAGAAGGATTGAAGTTGAATGTTTGCGGAATGATGCAGCTCAAAGGAAGCCACCATCACCAGATTCTGCGCCCATGGTCGACCCCACTACTTTGGAAGCTGAGGCTACCACACCTGCTCCTTCTGTGGAGCAGGCACGTATTTCTACATCTTCTTCCACTGCTGGCCTGTTTGTTTCTATTTCTGTACTTATTGTTGTTGTTACTACTGTGAGGCCTCCCCCCTCTTCTATTACCCTTCCCCCTTGATCCAGGCCTTGATTTACCATATGGGTAGCCTTGCCCGGTCAGCAGATGTTAGAGTTGTCCAGGTTGAGACGGACATGCCCAAGCTCATTGACCAAACCATTAAGAAGGCCATGGATCCTTTAATAAAGTAGGTTTTCAAGTGCGAGGGGACTATCGAGAGTCACAGCATGAGACTGGATGATCTCACTGACAGGTTAGAGGCTCGGGAGAAGGCCGAGGGTAGTTCTGGTGCACTAGATACCATGAGGGCAGAGATTGCTACCTTGCGAGTGAAGGTAGTCCAGTTGCAGTCGACTGACGTATCCGTGATTTAGGGCGAGGTTCCCCTATCTGATGAACCTTTTTCTATGCACGAGATGCCAAGCACTAACCCTATCCCTAGTGAGCAACCTAAGGTTATTGTGCATGTTTATTATATGGATGCTAATGAGAGTGAGAGGTCCGAGGAGGAGTACGCTGAGGAGACTGATGAGGAGGAGTTGTCTGAGGATACTGATGAGGAGGAGTTGTGGGACGAAGATCATGGGATTGCTGAGACACTAATAGAGCTATACGAGACCGACGAGGTCATTCTTTAGGCAGCCCTAGAGAGATATCTTCGAGAGACTTCAGAGGTTGGTTCTAGTGGAGTCACTCCAGAATCTATCATACCTCCTACTGCTGAGATGGGCACTGATGCCCCAGCTGACCCTTCCCTGCCGCCTCCAGTGATCTTGTTGTCGAGCATCGATGCCCCTCTTGAGGCTTCACCACTCGAGACTCCAGATGAGAGTGCTCCATAGGGGGGACCCTTTATATCAACCTCCCCGTACTTTTGTATATATTACATTCAGAACACTGCATTCTATTTTTGGTGGGGTGAGGGCCTTCATGCCAATATTCCCCTTTTGATTGTATTTTTTGTTATTTCGTGTTTTGAACAGTTGTAGTATTACATTTGTTTATCTTAGAGTGCTATTTTGGGTTAAAGTGTGTCTTTTTATTTCCGTTTCATTCTCCCTTGATGTTGCAACCCCCCATGAGTTTAAATCCTGAAATTCTTGAAGTTTTCATTGATGACAATTTGAGGATCGATTGTGTTTAATATTGATCTCTTGAATAGTACTCATGATAAGCATGATGCATTATGTTGGTGTTGCGAGAATGAAATAAATGTAGTTGCACCTTTGAGCGATCTCTTTGAATCTTTTGTTAACTAGCTACGTTTTTATGTGAGCCTTGCAATGAACATCGCATATACGCTTTTGATCTTTTAGGATGTGCAAAAGAGTGTATTTCTAAGTGCCATGTATGGCGAGGTCTTACTTGAAAGCATACATGTTTAGTCCTAGAATTTGTCTTGTTAGTCTAATTCTATGAATCTTGGTGAATGTGAGACATGATCTTGGGCAATAATTTAAAGATGGAACCAAAGTTTACATAAAGATTTTTTGACTACCTTGTGATGGTGTGAATCCATTTTGGCACCATTTGAGCCTAACTTATTTGTTGACAACCAAAAGAAGCCTCTTGAACCAAATTATCCCTACCTTCTTACCAAAAATCCTTTTTGAAGCAGTGTAATGTTTTAATAGCCAACTTAGGCCAAAATCCTAAGTTGGGGTGTGGAAAAGAAGGATGAGTGAAAGCCAAGTGAAGGGAAAAGAAAGATGAAATGAGACTCAACTTTGGAAGTGTTGCAAAAAGAAGGAACCCCTCCTTATAAAAAAATCATCATTGTGATGTAAATGGCTTGGAGAAATGAAAATGAAAAAGAAAAATGACGGAAATAAATGGGGAATTCCAAATAAATTGAGTGACAAGTCAAGGTTTGAGTTCTCAAATGAAAAAAAAAACTTGAGAAGAGGTAATGATGATTGCAACAATGCTTCGAAAAGGTATAAGTCATCAACCCAAATTGACCATGCCTTAACCCTCAGCCGCATTACAAGCCTAAAAGACCATTGAGATCTCGCATGAACTAGGTTGTGTGATGATTGGAAAATATAGGCAAACCTATAGGACAAACCTTGCATGTGTTTCTCTTTTGAGAGAGTAAGAGTTGCATTGATTCCTTACACCCTTTTTTATTTTCTTCGTAAGAGCATGGAATCGTTCTTGATGTGAGGGCACTTGAATGCATTTGTTGAAACATGTTCTTGCATTAGACAAAAAGCTAAGGTGAGCTTGGGCTTGTGTTGAGACTAGTTAGTCATCATTTGAAGCTTTTTTATCATGATTGAGGGTAAAATGCTATTGAGAGTAGTCTTGCTATGGTGCTTGCATGTTAGCTCTCATTGAGTACTATTGTAAATACCCTTATTGAGCTTATTGTGTTCTTGATTTACATGAGGACAATCAAAAGTTTAAGTTGGGGGTGTTGATGAGTGGTAGATTTTCACTCATTTAAGGTCTGCTTAGCTCAATAATTAGTGTCCTCAATATCTAATTTTATCCTATTCTAATCGAATATTGTTGATTTGTAGCTATGAAGACAATTGGACAAGGCAAGGACTGATATTTGAAAGAATGACCAAAAATACAAAAAAAAAAGTGTAAAGTAAACATTGTTGATCGCCTAACATGAAGGGTAGATCACCAACTGGGCACGACCTCGCCCAAATTGATAGTGCATAGCACTTTTGTCTATCAAAGAAAGTCAGCGGACTCCAGTAGAGATGGTGATACACCGAATGAGAACGGCGGTCCTGATGCACATCGGCCAAAGCGATAGTGTTCAGTACAAAGATTGAATGCCCGAAAGGCTAACCAAGGTCGTATTCGTCAATTCACTGAACGTGAAAGGCTAACTCAATCAAGTTCTCCAACTAAGGTTAAAATTCCTGAAGCCTAGAGAATCATAAGGCGAGCTGAGGAGCAAAGGGAGATTTACCGAGCAGGTTTGGTGAGCCCGACTAATGTCGTTGAGTCAGTCGCAAAGTGGATTTTGGGTCAAATTTTGGTAAAGTATAAATAGCCCAAAGGATCCAATTTTTAGGAGTTCGATTGGAAAGTTCGAAATAGAGTTTAGAAAGTTCTCTTTTGAGAGGTCTAGGGGTTGAAGAAACTTTACCTTTAAAGAACACTTTTCTAGCTTTTGGGTTTTTACGACTTGGAGTTTGAATTTGATAAATTTAAGTTGAATCCAATGTGGGTTTACTCTTAATTGTGTGATTTCAAGTTACCCATGGATGCTTTCATGGAAGGTATAATTTCTTTACTTTTCGTGATGGGTAGCTAAAACCCCAAGATCTAGAGGTGCTCAAATGGGGTTGGGTGTTGATTTACTGTAGTGGGTATTGTACTATGCTCTATTTTTTTGTTGTTCATACATGAATTTGGTCTAATTACCATGAGTTTAACTTAAGCGTTAAGGTTGCAAACTTAACTCCTACTTCTGATCTCTGGTTGATGCTCCAAAGTGATTAATTGGAGTGGATAATTAGATCAATACTAGCAATTTAGGTTTGATGTTTGTAACTTGCTTGAAAGAGAGGTTATGGATCGGCTCCATCTACCCTGTTCTTGAAAAAGAGAATAGAGTAACGAGTTGCGGAGTGAGGAGCATAGGATTGCTCGGACCTTGACTAGGATGCAGGATACTGAGGAGATCATTGTTCAGGACCCTGGAGTGATCCCTTCTGGAGACATCAGCGGTTGGCACTTGTGGAGTAACTTTAGACTCACTCATTTCTTCGACTGTTGAGACGGGCATTAATGCCCCAGTTGAGCCTTCCCTGCCGCTTCCAGTGATCCTGTTGTCAGGCATTGATGCCCCTCTTGAGGCTTCCCTACCTGAGACACCACATGAGAGTGCTCCACAGGCATAGCCTGACAGGGAGACCTTTTTATTTAAGCCTCTCGTACTTTTGTTTCCATTGCATTGAGGAGACTACTTTACTTTTTTTTGGTGGACTGGGGGCCTTTTAGCCAATACTCCCCTTTTTTATTGTATTTTGTTATTTTGAGTTTTAAATAATTGTAGTAATTTACTTTTGTTTATATTATAGTGCTCTTTTGGGTTAAAGTTTGCCTCTTATATCTATTTCGTTCTTTCTTGATTTTGCAACCCCCCATGAGTTTAAAATTGTAAAATGCTTCAAGTTTTCATTGATAAAAATTTGAGGATCGATTGTGTTCTATATCGATGTCTTGAATAGTACTCATGATGAGCATGGTATATAGTGTTGGTGTTGCGAGAATGAAGTCGATGTGGTTGAACTTTTGAGTGATCTCTTTAAATTTTTTGTTGACTAGATGCGTTTTGATGTGAGCCTTGCAATGAATATCGCACGTACACTTTTGATATTTTTGGGATGTGCTAAATGAGTGTATTTCGAAGTATTATGTGTGGTGAGGTCTTACTTGAAAACATGTATGTGGAGAGTCCTAGAATTTTCTTGTTAGTCTAATTGTTTGAATCTTGGTGAATGTGAGGCATGATCTTGGGCAACAATTTAAAGAGGAAACCAAATTTTCCATAATCCTTTATGACTACCTTGTGAGGTTTGCATCCATTTTTGGCACAATTTGAGCCTAACCTATTTGTTGGCAAAAAAAAAAGCCTCTTGAACCGAATTGTTCCTACCTTCTCACCAAAAATCCTTTTTCAAGTATTGTTATGTTTGGATAGCCAACTTAGGCCAAAAGCCTAAGTTGGGGTGTGGAAATGAAGGAAGAATAAAAGTCAAGTGAATGGCAAAGAAAGATGAAATGAGACTCAAATTTAAAAGTGTTACAAAAAAAAGGAACCACTCCTTATAAAAAAAAAGTCATTGTGATATAAATGCTTTGGAAAAATGAAAATGAAAAAGAAAAGTGAATGAAATAAAGGGGATTACAATCAAATTGAGTGACAGGTCAAAGTTTGAGTTCTCAAATGAAAAAGAAGGAAATAACTTGATAAGAGGTGATGATGATTGCAACAATCTTTGAAAAGGTAAAGTCTCCAATCCAAATTGACCATACAATAACTCTCAGCCCCATTACAAGCCTAAAAGTCCCTCGAGATTTTGCATGAACTAGTATATGTGATGATTGGAAAATATGGGCAAACCTATGGGACAAAGCTTGCATGTGTTTCTCTTTTGAGAGAGTGAGAGTTGCATTGATTCCTTATACCTTTGTTGATTTGCTTTGTGAGAGCATGGAATTGTTCTTGATGTGAGGGCACTTAAATGTATTTGTTGAAACATGTTCTTACATTAGAAAAGAAGTTAAAGTAAGCTTGAGCTGTGTTGAGACTAGCTAGTCATCATTTGAAGCTTTTTGATCATGATTAAGGGTAACATGTTATTGATATTAGTCTTTCTATGGTGCTTGTATGTTAGCTCTGATTGAGTGTTGTTGTAGACACCCTAATTGAGCTTATTGTGTTCTTGATTTACTTGAGGAAAAGCAAATGTTTAAGTTGGGATGTTGATGGGTGGTAGATTTGCACTCATTTAAGGTCCATTTAGCCCAATAATTAGTGTCCTCAATGCCTAATTTTATCCTATTCTGATAAAATATTGATGATATGCAGCTATGAAGGCAATTGGACAAGGCAAGGATTTATGTTGCAAAGAATGGCCAAAAATGTAAAAAGAACTGCAAACTATACATTGTTGATCGCTCAATAAGAAGGGTGGATCGCCAATTGAGCATGACCTTGCTCAAAATGATAGTACATAGCACTTGTGTCTATCAAATCAGGTCGGCGGACTTCAGTAGAGAAGGTGATGCACAGAATCAGAAAGGCGGCCTTGATGAACATCGCCCAAAGCGACAGTGTGAAAAGAAAAGAGTGAACGCTCGAAAGGTGAGCCAAGGTGGTACTCGCCGATTCCCCAAATGTGAAAGGCTGACTCAATCAAGTCTGCCAACTGAGGTTCGAACACCTGAAGCCTAGAGAATCAAAAGACGAGCTGAGGAGAAAGAGGTGATTCACCGAACAAGTTTGGCGAGCCTGACTAATGTCGTCGATTTAGTCGCGTAATGGATTTTGGGCCAAATTTTGGGGAAGTATAAATATCCAAAAGGAGAGAGAAATCATAGAGATCTTAGAATAGAAAATACCAGAATATAGTGTGTGAAGAGTAGAGAGAGAACACTTTATCTTTGAAGAACACTTTTCTAGCTTTTGGGATTTTACAACTTAATGTTTGAATTTGATAAATTGAAGTTGAGTCCAAAGTGGGTTTACTTGTAATTGTCTAATTTCAAGTTACCCATGGCTACTTTCATAGAAAGTATAATATCTTTACTTTTTGTGATCGGTGGCTAAAACTCCAAGATCTAAGGGGTGCAATTATGGGGTTGGGTGTTGATTTAATGTAGTGGATATTGTGATATGCTTTGTTCTGCTATTGTTCATACATGAATTTGATCTAATTATCACGGGGTTAACTTATGGGTTAAGGTTGCAAACTTAATTCCTACTTCTGATCTCCGGTTGATGCTCGAAAGAGATTGATTGGAGTGGGTAATTAGTTTGATACTAGCAATTTAGGTTTGATGTATGTAACTTTCTTGAAATTAAAGGTTATGGGTCGGATCTATTTGTCATATTCTTGAAAGAGAGAATAGAGTAAGGTGTTGGGTTGTTTAGGTTGGCATTTGGATGAGATCGAAAGAAGATTCTATGCATAGATTCTTTGAGATTGAATGATGATTAGCGTCAATAAAGATTACTTAGCCTATTCATGAATGTTCATCACTATAGAGTAGCACAATTACCCCTATGTGACATTGATTTCCAATCCCCACACCCCTAGATTGCTTGTTAACTCTTGATTTCTTCGATACTTTAGTTTAATTTCGATAATTGATAACCAAAGCTTTATATTAAATTGGTGGAATAATCCTCCCAATTGTTCTTACAATTGCAAATGAGTGATTTTAAAGTCCAAATTTCTTGATAGGAAGTCTCCACGATATACCATTCTCTGTGAGATTTGACCCCAACTCTTCGTTGGGTTTTTTATTGACTACGACCGCTATCCCTTTTAATTGGTTTTAAGGAGGACATTTGAGCGTTATCAGGCTATCGTGGAAGTTGACCCCAATACTGATATCTAGTACTTGTTCTACAACGGACTAGGACGGTTTGTAGAACTTTTACGAACCATTGTTCGAAAATGTAGAACTCTTTCGACAATTTTAAATCGGGATTAATTGGTTCTTTTCCTATCCTTCTAAATCCCATACTATGTCATTTTGACGCTATAACTATTTTTAATCTTCAAAATTCCAAATTCCCTGTCATTCACACAAAACCCTCAAAAGCTACTAATCTTTCTCTCCAAATTCTCTCCAATGTTCTTCAAGAAACTCTTGGATTCTTCAAGCTTCAAGGTCTCTTCCTCCATTACTAGGGCTTTGTTTACCAAGGTATGTGGGAACTTCACAAATGGATTCCTTTCATTCATTGGGTTCCAAAAGAAACTCAAATCTCATTATGACTTCAATCCAATTCTCTTAGGGTTTCATGGATTCTTCATGGGCTCAATTCATTATGATTCAATTGTATATATTCAATCTTATTATGCATGATTTGATTTGATTCAATTACATGTTTTTCAATTGTTGTCATATGAGCCCATGCTTTATTGCTTTTATGATGATTATGAACTTATAAATTATGATTATGGATTCATTCATGTTTTATGAAATTGATGATTTGTCTAAAGGATGCTTTTAAGATAAGTTTCAATGATTTGTGAAAGGTTTTCTCACATTGAAAGGAATGATAATTTAGATGCTTAGATAGGTAAGTGTCTTAATGAATAAATATGAAATCATGGTTTTGAAAGGAGCTATTCTAAAATAAACATATGATTGGATTGATAGTCTTTGATTATTGCCTCTCCAAATATTTTGGTATGATTATGACTATGCCTATTCCGTTGGGATTTTACTTAGCATCGAAAAGACTTTGGAATGGAGGTCTTACTGTTTGTATAGGTTTGGTATTTAGTAGCAATTCCCTTGTTCCAAACTACGTGCCCCCATAGGATTGTCCTAAATGACATAAGCTAGCGGATCCACTTTAGTAACAAGAAGGTATAGTGTCCTTACCTTGGCTAGTAGGACTCTCTCTTTTCGATGTGAAGGTTACACCAGATTCCATGTTATAGCTTACATGGTCTATGTCGGTTAATGGTAAATATCTCACAAACGAACTATGTTTTCTTCAAAGGTTTTATCAAAGCTTTTTGTATGATTTCAATAGGCATTGACCGTGTCCATGATTTATGATTTCACTTTAAAGGAGTTTACTACATTTTACTTGGTGATGCATATCATGTTGTAAGTTCACTATATTATCATGTTCACGTTTTTATGCATGTTTCTCCACATTCAGTACATTCCAAATATTGATGCATATTGTGCCTATATTGTTTCATGATATAGGATTCGACATTCTTCCTCCCGGACGTGGCTAGATCAGGATTGCTCACTTGTTGCTTGTTGGATTGGTGAGTCCTCATGGTTTGAGGACAAGGCCATTGTCACTTTATTGCTTTCTTAGTCATTCAGTTTTCATACTATGTTCATGACTTGGGAGTTTTTCCTAGTCACATCTATGATAGTAGAAGGCTTCTGTCAGACTTAGTTAATCCTCTGCGTATTCTATTATGTATTATGTTGGTATCTCTTATGTCATCTAAAGAGTTGAGATTTGTATTGTTTGTATTCTCGTTTATTGTATTTCATTACATCATGCCTATGTCAAGTGTATTGTTTAGGGTCTCTCGGGATCCTATTTGTCATATCACATCTAGGGTGTACTTTGGGTTGTGACACCACAGTCCGTAGAACCATACACGGGTCGTGTATCTCAACCTCTTGTCAACCCCAAACTAACCACTCTTTGAAGGTCATCAACAACCGAATTTATGGTCCGTGAATCCATTTATGAACCATAAAACTATATGTGGTCCCTAACTTGGTGAAATTCCATTTTCCTGAGTCTCCTTCCATGGGTGATTTCCATGGACCGTGAAAGCTTATATGGTCCTTGAACACGTCCCGTGAAAGTCAATAATTACAGACTTCAGCATTTTTTTTCAACACTTTTCAACTTTATATGAGTTAGGCACTTCCAAGGTGTTAGACTACAGTCCCTGACAATTATTCCAGAATTTGGATGTCGCCCAAACTAGACTCTTTTATGGGATTAAAGCGATCGATATAAAATATAGTAACCCAACTAGGTTAAGGTAGAATCTCACAAAGAGCATACTAGAGTTCTTCTATAACTTATTGTTGAGATTCACTGTAGTATATATTTTTGGAAAATTTAGGGGGTCTAATTATGATATAGTCACTACTTGGATTTTATCAATAAGAAAGACGAAGTAGGGTTACTGCTCTTTGATATCGGAATTCAAATAAATACTTCAGTATCAATTCATTTAGGTGTGTTCATTCTGCAAACCTAATGAATCTATAAGTCTCTTAAAGCCTCTCGACCCAATTAAGAGAATATCACCACAAGTCCTTTTAGACACTTGGGTGGCGAATTAATTTATTCATCCGTCAAAATTCTCAAGTAAATTATCCTCTCTTGAGATCGAGTTATTAGATGGTGGTTGGTAGCACCAAATCCTTATTATGAACCTCTATGATAAAAACATGTCAGTATACATGTGAGTTTCTTTTATAATGGTTGGCAATCATTCGGAGAAAACTTTAAGTCTAAAAAGAACTTAACATACAATAATCACCCCTTTTCACATATTTATTATAAAGTACTTATTATCATCCTTTGCATTCTAAGTTCCATAACCATATTTATGAGTTTAGATACTCATAACTAGTGTAATACAACAAATGTAATAATTTAAACTACTGAAAGACATGAATGTAAAATAAATAATTAAGAAATTTTGATTAATGTAGGTCTTGCAAGAGAAACTTATCTAATCCACATTAATCTACTTAACTATATAAATAAACCCTATAAACTAAGAATAATTCATTTTAATATCCACTTCTTAGTCCTAAAAGATCGTAACTCTAAAAAAGCCATCATATATATATATATATTCAAATCCTAATCCAGATTGAACTCTACTTTGATTGGGTCAAACCCAGTCTAATAGAGAAGTGGTCACAGCATGGGGCCCATCATGAGGAGACCTGCCTCGTGGCGTGGGATCCATCTCAAATTGTGCCTCCTTTTATTGGGTCTCTGAAGTTTAGTTTCCATACAGATACGGCACAAGGCTCATCTCATGGTCCTTCCTAGAAATATTTTAACTTCATTTTAGTCTGAATTACTTCGCTTTGTATTCCAATTCATCATATGGGTCTTTTCTTACTTTTTTTTGTCCGAAATCAACCTAATCATATCTATTATCTTATCATATCATATCATTAATAAGCACAACGATATTCAAAAAATTGTACTCATAACTTAGCTAAAATATGGATAAAATATGGTGTTTGAATGCATAAATACACCCTAAATTATTGGAGCACAAGATCAAACACAACCTTAACATGATCAATATAAGTATAAAGAGCCTTGCGGTAAATCAAGATGTCATCAAACAAAACCAACACTAATCCTCAATAATGGTTTGAAGACAAAGTTCATAAGGCTTTGTAATGAAGACAAAGCATTATTCAAGCCAAAATGCATAATCAGGAATTAATAATGACCTTTTTGAGTCCTGGAGATTTTTTTATGTGTATCACCCTCAATTATCATTTTTTGGTGATATCTAAGATCTATCTTAGAAAATATAGAAGCTTTGTATAGTTTATCTAAAAAATCTTCAATTATGGATATAAGAAATTTGTAATTTACCAAATTGATTTAACTCCCTGTAGTCAACAAATAAACTCCAATTTCCATCCTCTTTCCCTACTAACATCACTGGAGAAGCAGAGGGACTGGTACTATGTTGGATTACCCCTTGATTTAGCATCTCCTAAACTAGTTTTTCTATAATGTCCTTTTTTATAACAGGGTACCTATAGGGTCTTTTATTCACTGGATATGTGGATTTAGTGAGAGGTATTTTATGATCAAATGATCCTCTATGAGTAGGTAGTGTAATTGGTGCTTTCAAAGATACTAGAATATTGTTGCACTAAGGCAAATAATGCAGAATGTAACTTTGTACTTTGTGTAATATGGATGTTATGACAATATACTAATGTAACTTCGGTACTAACCACTTTCATCATGTAGAAGTGAGCTTAACCCCCCCCCTCCCTCCTTGATCAGACTAGCCTTTGATGATTTGAGTTGGCTATTAGTCCTCTTAACACATGCTTCTTCCCTTGATACATGAACTCTATGGTTCTGTTCTTGAAATCAATAGAATTCTTCCAAGAGTATTTAACCGATGTTCTCCCCAAACAATATCTATATTTCCAACGGGCAATAACAAGAAATCAGATGAGAAGGTAGTACCTTATAGTAGCCATTGTATGTTCTTGTAGACTGAATCAGTTTGCACTTGTCTACCATCTTCTACACTAACAGATTGTTCAACTATAACACTAGCATTGAAACCTAACTTCTTGGTCACCTCCTGGTCAATGAAGTTGTGGGTGCTTTCTGTGTCAATTAAGACTTGTAAGGGCCTCTTCTCAAGATATCTAGTTACTTTAATGGTCTGATAACCAATAGCTCTAGATAAAGCCTACAATGAAAAAGTCATGATTTAATTCCCTCCTTCTGGACTTTCAGTAAAATTCTTGTATTATCTGATGTGTTGTAGATTTATGGCACTTTTGATGCTGAAAACTTAATATTTGTTTAAGTTTTCTAGCGCATTTTCGTACATTTGATGTATTTTATAGTTGTTTTACATAAAAACAAGACTCGGAGGCTACGTTTTTGAAAAAGATGATGATCGCAGATTTTTGATCAATCTACGAGCCGTGGTTTGAACCACGAGAAGTAGATGGCAGTCGTAGATCAGATTCAGATATATGAAAAAAATCATGTGTTTTATGAAGTGATGGTACGACCTGTAAAATTTTCTACGATTCGTAGAAGAGGTTCGTGGTTTAGATTCAGAGAAGAGTCGCAAAGTCTGACTTCTACGAGGAAGGAGTACGGGCCGTAAAAGTTTCCACAGATCGTAGTTTCTGTCTCTGAAAGAAAATTATGAGACTATGCAGTATCTTTCATCTACTAAAGGAGTCTACGAACTGTAAAAGGACTATGACCCATAAATTGGTTCGTAGAATCTATCGAGGCCAGTTTTCCTAGTTTTTTAGGATAGATTTCTAATGTCTATAAATACTTTTTCTAGGTTTTCTTGTACACTATGCTCTTTCTATGCTCGAAAAATAGAAGGAAATAAGTACTTTGATTTTGTTCTTGAATTTGAAGAGATTTCACACCTTGATTCTTAACTTTTTCTTTTGAGTATTAATTCAAGATTCTGAGTTTTCATTCTTCATTTTGTAAGTGCATGATTACACTTAACTTAATTATCATTGATTGTGGTCATGCAAGGATGAATAGCTAAATTCACAACTAGGTTTGTCAGAATCAAGAAGAATTAATGAAGTAGACCTATAATATTTAGTAAAGTTGGAAAAGTGTGCATGCATGTATTGTTTTTCCCTTCGCTTTGATTGATTTTAACGGTTGCAAACATTAGAACTTGTCTTATTCTTACTCGCTAGACCAAAGGGGTAAAGAAGGGGAAAAGGGATTTGAGGCTATCAACCCTCATCTAATAGCTTGGCCTTTTTTGGGAATAGCTAATTTGGGATCAAGGGTAAGGATTAGTAATGCAAACATCTGTAAATGGACCGAGTTGCATGGTGACACTCATCTATTTAGGGGACCAACCACTTAGGTGAAATTAACTTACTAAACTTGCATGCAACACACTAGGAAAGATTACTAATATATGGCTCTACTAAGCTATGACTTCATGGGGATCAAAGCCCAAGTTTCATCTCTTCTTTGATTCAAAGCATGTTTACTTGATTCTTTCTTAATTGCTAGTTGTTAAGAATTGAAAGATAGCTAATTACAAACAAAAAAAAATCTTTTTCAGAAATTAGCAAACACAAATAACTATGGTTGATCTAGGTCAAACCCATATTTCATGTGGGATTGACCCTAACCTTGGTTGGGTTCTATATTTGAACAACGAATGTTTTATACTTCTATTTGGAGGGTGTAGTTTGGGCGTATCACTATCTCATATCATTCCCACTCCATGAATCAAACATCTTCCAGTAACTCCAACATGAATAATAGTTTCCACCATGAATAATAGTTTGTTGGCTCTGCAATTATGGTCTACTACATACTTTTCATCATAGGAAAACACAAGCCCTTGACCCTTTTTGCGTCCATCTCAGCAATAGTCAATCTTCTTAACTTGTTTGGCTTAAAAATATTAGACTGGTGTGTTGGTGGTTTCTAATAATTCTAAGACTTGAACTGATTTGGAGTAGGAAAAATAGCATTAGACCCTTTCTAAATTGATTTAAAACCCATGTATGAGCTTGAGCCTCAAAAACACCCTCACGTAGCCTAGCAATCTTGTAAGCCTGCATTAAAGCTCTTGGTGCTTGAATCCTGACTACTTTGTTCAATTTTGGTTTGAATCCTCCTAAAAAACAACTTATAGCATTCTTAGTTGATAGATTAACCCTTGTTAACAACCTATCAGATTTTGTCGGGTAGTCTCTAACACTATCATTTTGTGCAAGATATTTTAATCTCTCCCTTGGATCTTTAAATCCTTCTCCATATCTCTCATTTAATTCTAACACAACCTTTGTACGAGAAAGGTCATTAGCAGCATTTCAAGAATTCATATATAACATGTGAGAAGCAATATTTTCATCATCCAGATGGATTGAAGCTACCTTGACCGTTTGCTCGAAAGGAACTTCATTCATTGAAAGAACTTGATCAACTTTGTACAACCAAGTACGCATATCGCAACCAGAAAAGCGAGGGAATCGAGTTTAGTAATTCTAGTGAAAAAAAATTCATCACCATTAGACCTAGCTCCTCCTTCATGGAAATCCCTATTCCGACCTTCATTATTAATCCCTACTGGACAACCTATGATAGTTGAAGACTCTGCTATGACTTTCTCTTTTTCTTTTTTTCTTTCAATGTCATAGAAACTATGATTTTCTTGTTTCCCCGAATTTCTTTATCATCTTGAATATTCCTCTCATATAAACTTGACATTCCATCTCTTAGATTCTGCAATCGATCTTAAATTTGAGATAATTTCCCATCAACTTCCTCGCTTGATTTATCATGATTCTTATCACGAACCATCATAATTATTGAGTCGGAAATCAATGAATTTGATAACAATTGATGCAATTAAGCAATCTATTATTGAAATTTGTTAATCTAGGGGATAAACGAAGAACATGATAGCCAATTATAGGTAGAACCGAGAAGTAAGGTTAGATTGAATATAAAAAGAGAAGAAAAGATATTATTTCATGAATAAATCATCTTACATGTAGTTTATATATTTACAGAACTGAGTATAATTATAGAAATCTGGAATTACAATTGCTATAGCTAACAGCTCCAACTAACTCTAACTAACTCGCCACATCACCTAACTATTCTTGCTAGCCCAGCATGTGTACACCTAACTTATATTAGATTTTGTTGGGAAAAGAAAGTATTACTCATTTAGACAAGGTATGACACAACGTGCATACTCACAAACTAATAATTACAAAGGGTAAGATGATTTTTGTGTGAAACACCTATAAACTCAAATTAGCATTTTAACCCTTGTAGTCCGAGAGATTTTTCACAAACTAAATCTCACTTAGTCGTGAGGACATCGAACCAACCCATCAGGAGAACCAAATTCTATTAAGATGAGTCAACTACAGTATGTATGTGGTGATTGCTATTTACTTTCTCTTTTCAGTACTTTAGGTTGCATCCCCTTATTTTTTGTATTTGGAGTTACATAGATGCTTCTTGACATTGTATGAGGCATTTTTGTACTACAATTTAACTTCTACCTTATTAGTTTGTTCTACCGCTTCCGAATTACATTATCGGTAGAAAATGGTCAAATGTGTCCTTAAATTATGGAAATTGAACAAAAATGTCTTCTATTAATAGTTTGGTCCAAAAATGTCCATGTTGTCATTACTTTGATCCAAAAAATATCCCTATTGTTACTTTTGGGTGAAAATGCCCCTTTTCTTAATAAATATATTATTTATTTTCTTTCAAACACATTATTTCCTAATAGAATATTATTTTTAAAATTTTTTTTATTTTTTTTCTTTCAAAATCCCTATAACTAATATAAAAGTGAAAAATAATCTTTTTTTTCTTCTTAATCTCATTTTATCATTTACAATAGAGTTACCCCATATACTTTTAAAATTTATAATATAGGCCATCTATATAAGATCATAGATACCTCATAACTTATTTTCATTTAGATAATGATTTAAAAAATTCAAATAAATAGAAAATATTTTATTTCTTAGCCATTAAGAGGGATAAGCATTTATCAATCTATTTCTTGATTTAAAGTTAATATGAAGAATAAAAAAAAGGTCAACAATAACTCCATCAACAATATTTTAGAAATATTTTGTGATTTGAAGCGATGTAATAAATTTTCGTGTTTTATAACATTATGATTGTTGTATCTTAACTTTAAAACCAAAACTTATGTTAGCAAATTCTTATCTAAAAGATATTGAGAAATTAAAAAAAACTTTTATTTTACTTTAAAAAAAGAATTTATTTATTTATCTAAATAAAAATTAATGATGGATTACTATGATCTTATATATATATAGTTATCGAACACGTGTGTTTGCACGTGTATCTCATGCTAATTAGTATTCATATTTTAAAATGATACAAATAATATTGAAGTATTTATGTGATGAAAATCCTCAGAGGAAAACACAAGTATGAATTGATGAATGATTACCCTATTAGAATGATATTTATTATCATCGCAAAGGAGTAATTAATGTCTAAGAATTACGGAAAAAAGGTTATGATAAGAAACGCTCAATTTTTCGCGCTCTTGCTACGAGTGAACGATCCTCTTCGGATAATTCATCCAACCTCCACTATAATAGAAACTGACAATGAGTTTACGAACGCTTCGAGTAATGCAGGATAGGCTACTCACCGCTAGGGTGAGTAGAAATGAATTATTTTTCATAAATAGTAAGATTCAATTTTATTTGTCCAGCATAGATTGGGTGCTTGTTTAAGGCCATAAAGTGATCGCTTAAGGCGGCAAAATAGAGATAGAATGATTAGAGGATGAATTATCAGCACCTTGAACTATACTATCGAAATTGTGCTCTAAATATTTTTCAAATTATGAACATGAGAATATACTTTATTATTGGGAGGTGAAATTTGAATCTGGGGAGAAAAAAGGTTTCCTTTAGTGGGTGTTTGGATTTATTTGTTTTTAGTGGTTTTCGGCTTTAAAACTTCTTTTTTGTTTTGGAAGTTTTTGGATAACACAAAAAGTGTTTTGGAGCACTTTTTCTAAAGCTGAAAAAGTATCCAAAAAGGGCCAAAAGTCAAAAATTGGGTGTTCCAGCTTATAATTTTTTACTTTTAATTTATAAGTCACTTTAAAAAAGGCAATTCAAACACCCCATTAGTACCTTATTCTAATATTGTTGGATCAAGATAATGAGCATATGAATAAGTAGAAACCATCATTTGAGTTGAACCCACAAATAGTTCAGAAAAGTGTAAATAAAATATTATTGGGATAGCAAGTTATGTAAAGAATAAAGTTTGGGGAAAAAATTTATTAGCATTCTCTTGGAAAACATACCAAAATTACAAACAAAATTAACTTAGCTATGATTTTCAACTTTCGAATGCATGATGCTAAATAACACCTCACCATCTTCACATTTTTTTATCTTTTTATCCATGCTTACATTCTAGTGTACTTAGAAAATATGATTGCTATAATTTGTTCTTCACATTTTTTTATCTTTTTATCCATGCTTACAGCCTAGTGTACTTAGAAAATATGATTGCTACAATTTGTTCACCAACCTTGTTTGTGTGATATCTCAAATATTTTTGAGCTTCAAACTTATTCAACTACTGCAAATCACAATTGAGGTTTTTTAAAAGGAAGATGAGTAGAAAACTTAAAAAATTCATAGTTTTAAAAATTAGAGGAAACTCCTCTATTAATAGCCAACATATAGTATAAATATGATTTAATTGTGTCTCATCAGTAAAGTCACAACCTTTCAGAAACGTCACAAGTCACAACCTTTAAAAAGAGTCACAACCTTTCAGAAAAGTCACAATTCTTTCAATGAGAAAAGATGTTTGCTTTTAATATAATATAATATAAATAATGCAATATATAAGATATACTAAATTAGGTGATTTTAGTTGGTAGTATTATAGTAACTTAACATTCAAGTTAGGAACTTTATATCTTTAAGGTAGTATGATATATATATATAGAGAGAGAGAGAGAAATTAATGATGGATTACAATATTTTTTCAAAAAAAGGGATGTGTTTAACAAGAGTAACAACATATTTATTAGAAAAAGATATTTTTTATCCAAAAGAAACAATTGGATATTTTTGGACCAAAATATTGACATCAAAGGTATTGTTTGACCAAACTATTAACGAAAGATGTATTAGTTCAATTTCGTATAATTTAAAAACGTTTTTAACCCTTTTCCATATTGTCTATGATATGATGTTGTAGTGGAAGTTGTGTTAGAAAAAGTAAGGCCTAACCCATCGGTGGCCCATACATGAAGTGTTTCACTTAGACACCTCATGTAGAATTTCGTTGTATCATTTTGACACTTTTTTCTAATATTAGTCAAAATATATAATGTGTGTGTTACACTCGCTAATGACATAAATAATTAATTTTGAGTAAAAAAAAAATTCTCAATAAACTAATGACACATCACCCAACTAATTACAAAATAAAATAAAATGAACAACCCCCCGGCCCACCCAACAATTCTTCTCCAAATACCCACACCCTCGAAAATAGCCCCCAGCGCCCCCCCCCCCCACCCCACCCCACCCAATGATTGCCTCCGCCAAATAGCCCCCAGAGCTTTGCCTTCTCCAAATATCCTTATCCCTTTTGCAGAACACCCCCCAACCCACAATCCCCCACCTGATTGTGTTCTGCAAAATACGCAACCCCCCCCCCCCCCCCGGCGTCTTCTCCAAAATACCTTTCCTGGTTGTCTTCTCTAAATAGCCCTATTTCTTTTACCAAATGTTCACTAAATCTACGCACCATTGAAACTCCTTTTTTTTTTTTTTTTGCCTAATAAATAGCTTGATAGTGAATGGATGATTTTTGTAGTTCAAAGAAATTTTTAGCTTAATTTAAATAAATTCACTCTGTCCTTTTGCTGGAACCTTCATTCACAATGGATGAAGTTTAACTTGGGCAAAATGGTGGCGGAAAAATGAAGAGGAAGAAAAAGAAAAAAATTATTAAAAGTAACTAAAGAATCATTTCACACGCCGGTCAATGAGTGTATCGCACTATATGTCAGGTAAGCAAAAAGTGTCTAAATGATATAGCAAGACCCTAGATAAAGTATTTAAAATAAACATCGCTCAGTTGAAGTGTCTAAGTGAAACATCGTGTGAACTTTAGGGGCTCACCAATGGGCCAAAATATATCTTGAGAGAATGGTTCAACAAGTGCATGGTAACTCGTTAGGTGCCAGTAGCGGCTAAGGAATTTGGGTGATGACAGATTTCCCCAACACAGACTTAAAACGTGCTAACCATTCCTGCCACAACTTCCAATTCTCACGCTTCAACGAATATTAGCATTCAACACTGACAAAATCTTCTAACCAAGTTTACCTCTTCATAAAAAAGAAACCTGTCCCAAGTCCCTACGCCTTACGAAAGTTCAAGTGCAGATGGTACTGCAAGTAATAGGTCAGACTAGTATGCAAACTACGATTCAGATCATGAACAAAATATTGTCAACTGTACTTTTGGAATTTGTTCCATGCAGTCATATTACAAGTACATTTTTTTAACCCCTCTCCCAAGAGCTCCCCGCCTTCTTTGCTCCTTGGTGACTCGAACTGACAATCTTAAGGTTGGAAATGAGGGGTGCTTACCATCCGAGCAACTCCCTCTTGTCATATTACAAGTACATTAATAACAGCAAAACAGAAAAAAAAATACTTTTTTTCCTTGAAAAAGGGTATCGGGTTAAGTGTTACCTCACTCAACCTGGGCTGCTGGGCATGTGTGTTTGTTGGCTGATAACTAAGGCCACAAATTTTACTTCTGGCTATTAAAGAAGTGTTTGTCTGGCTGCTGTTCATAAAGGCACAAATACCATCAAGTCCTCTATAGTTCTGAAGGAAATAAAACCTAAAATTTCCCTGCACAAGGTTAGACAGCAAGTCCAACAAAATGTTCTTGAAGGCAATGAAACAAGAAAGGATCTCCGAGAACAAATACATGGTTATAACTATGCACAGATTAAGAAAAGGAATAGATTACTCTAGCTATGCTACGTTTAAATTGTTAAATCATGGAGTTTTTCACTGTACAATAGCTGTCGTACATCAATCATACTAATATTACAAAACTGCAGGGGTGGGTTTAATTCTCCTGGACTCAATTCTCTACTCACCGTGTTGCATCTACTGACTTGTTTCTTTTCTGTATGAAACTAAAACTTAAAAATACTTTTATACACCTTTGTTACTACTCGACAGGTCAAAGAAACTCTGGTGTTAGCCCTGCAAATGACAGTGTCATCACTATCAAGCTCTTTCACCGAACCTGACGAGTGCTGAACTACTCCATGATTCTGAACATTTGTTACATTTACAGCCTGGAAAAGAAGTGCGTGCAATTAGACAAAGACTCTAGGTACTCATTTTACAGAAAGTGGTATCGAGCATAACTCCACTACACACTCGGGAATGCTATTCATCTTACCCCTTTACATCTGTGCACCTCAGAATCTTTTATACCATGCAAGTAGTCTGGAACAACAAGAAACAACAAAAATACTTAGTAACAAATATGTGTAACAACTAATTGAGACATCTTTACAAATGCCAGCAGAGATTAATAGAGGTGAAATCATAGATTTTGAAAATAAAGATGTGGGAGTTTATTGACAAGTTATGTTGCATTTGGACCACAAGTATTGGAGGTTTGGCAAATCAAACAATCAGAAGATTGGAGGGAAGGGGGGAAGAGGGGGGACCCTTTATTTCACAAGAAATGGAAGTTAAAATTTCAAGGACAATATTGACACTATATTCAAGGTACTCTGATATTAATTGAGTGGTTCTGTTGAAACCACCCCTAACAGAAAGTTTTACCTGAGTACACCATATCTTTGAATATCAACAAACTGCGAGGCATTAATATGATAGAAAAGGGATGGAAGTTATCTAGCCATTCACAAGAATTCATCACAGCAGCCTCCTGGTCAGAAATTTTGTCCTGAGCACTGTTTTCATGTGCACCAACACGGCAGCTCAAATTAGGATGTGGAGTGAAATCAATAACTACAGGAGATCCAAGAGAAAGAATTGCCACTACTGGATAATAAGCTGGTCCGTCTTGATGCGGCTGCAGTGGAGGCGTTCTTGTCAGCAAAATTAATGTATTGTTAACCAAAGTCAAGGAAATCAATCCTTATTCACTATTTAGAAGCTATTATCCTGTTTATAAGGCTAATTTGAGTTATCCAAAATCTAGCAGTTACAATCTAAGTTGCTCGGGACTCTCCAAAAATGTCGCACCTGTGTCAGATCCTTCAGAAATACACTATTTTAGGAGGATCCGACACGCACCCGTCGACATTTTTGAAGAGTCTGAGCAACATAGGTTTCAATACAGGCCTCCTAGTTATGAAACCAGAACTAACATGATTAAACATGTAACTTTATATATAAGACAAGACAGCTGCATGTCAAAGTGTTCAAAGCTTTGTGAGGAATTAGGAGTTACAAAACTAAAGAGATAAATTTGGGAACACATATTTGAGATAAAAGTAGAAAATGGGGGAAAAGGAAGAAAGAAGAATAAGCAGCAAATGAAATGAGCAACGCAGCTTGCACGAGTTCAGAACAAACCATTATTCCTTGGTTAGGAAGGTATTCATTGATAAGCACGTGATTAATTGATGATGGAAATAACCCCGATTTCTCATTTATTCTCTCTGTAATTCTAGTTAACCAAGGAGGCACTGCAAATAAGAAAGGAAAAGTGGTATAATAAGTTTTCACTAATAACTCAGAAGATTTCAGAATACAAAATCTCTCAACATAAACAGCACCTTTTTTAAAGATAGTTTGGAATGGAAATGGTCAAAGATGCCAGATTGAACTAATTTTTTGAATCTTTCAAATTCCCTTTTTAATACTTTATTCGTGTGTCTATCGTTTTTTTCTTGTGGAGGCAGAGGGACTGCTTCATTCCAAAGCAAGCAGTAAAGCATACATGGTTTGAGTACGTTTTAGGACCATCTGTTTGACTATTTACATATCATTGTATGATTTAGGACTTCCTTAGGTTCTGATGTTTTTACACTTGTTGGTATGTTCGGGTTGGGACCCGAGGGGCTAGGGGGTGCTTTGGCACCACTTGGGGACAGTTGGAATTGCAAATTTCTCTAGTGCAGGTGCTTTCTTCGTGACTGGGCAACACCATTGCAGAACACAGGAATTTTTCATCGCAATTGCCAGGCCCAAGGGCGCAGCGGCGAAGAGAAAAGTCAGGTCAACCCCGATCAAGCCTTCTACGCGATTGTGACCGCAATCGTGCAAGCCTCCACAATGACTGAATTGCAAACGTGGGCCCAAGGGTCACGAACACGAAAGAGGACCTGTAGCATATAAAACCCTGATTTCGAATTTCAATAGCCATTTTTACACTAGTTTGGGGATTTGGAGCTCGTGCATGGGATTTGAATTGATGGAGTTTTGAGCTAAGATTCAAGGCATTACCCCCTAACGTTAAAACCAATGATATACTTGATCTATATGTGATTTGAACTGCAAAATCATGAATTCTAAGAGGCTAAAATTTGGTATTTGAGACCTAGACCTAGGAATGTAAAATTGATGATTTGGCCGATCAATTGATATCAAAATAGGATTTTGGATTATAAAATTGGATTCCATAGCTAATGGATTTTGGATTTTGAACCACCAATCCGAGGGGCAATTTTGATTAGACCAATGGTTGACTTTCACCCCGGGTGTAAAAAATTATGGGATTAGTTCCCCTAGGAAAATTTGGACATGTTGTTCATGATTTTGAATAGATTTGAGGACAACTGTGATCATTTGAGAAGACTTTGGACATCCAAGTAAAGGGAAGTTTGCCATTTTCGAGACAAGTAAGACTTTAACTATTAGTTTGCTTGCTTTCAATAAAAGAATGACTTACACTTTAGTTCTTAGTTTCCTTACTTTTCAATAAAAGAGTGACTTATGCATCATTTACATGCAATTAAAACTATCTAGTGTGTGTGTGTGTGGGGGGGGTGGGGGGGGGGTGATGAACTAGGTTAGCCAGTTTTTTTTTTTAAAGTATAAAGTAGAGACCGCAAGGTCCAACATATTGCGGTCCAACATATGCATCTACGTGATATTGATATCTTCAACAGTTAATTGTTTTACTTTTGTGATACCTGCTTAGCTTATCAGGATGCATTATCACACCGCCACTAGCAGACACAGCCTGGGCACGATGATGTTAGAAGGCCAGTTAGTAGTTTGAGATAATACCGAGAAAGACGTGTGGTTGATGCACCTCGCTAGATGGTCAAACAAGCGCCAACACCGAAGATGGGTAAGACATGTGGTTGATGCACCGTGTCAGGGGGGTAGACAGGTCAAATAGGTACCAACGCATCGATGATCGGTAAGATATGTGATTGATGTACCGTGCCAGGCAGGTCAGATAGGCAACCTATGCCCAATAACAATATAGCAGCTTTAATATTTTAGCAGACTAGTAATAGCATGATTATTCTATGTGATTATGTTCATGAGTAATATTATATTTGCATAACTATGCTGATTTCTATACCTACAATGTCTTTGTTGATAGTACAGTACTACAGTTTTTCTATAGTCATGTCCTAGAGGTAAGATAAGAGTGTTCTTGTTATTTTGTGCAAGACTCAGAAAGAATGGTCAAGTAGTGGATCTCTGAGTTTTAGTCCATACTAGGCCTGCTTAGAGCTGAAATGAGCCGCCACTAGTCCGTGGAGGCCTTATTCAGCCACTTTCTTTTATTATTCAAAAAAGGGTAGACAAATGCCCTTAAACTATGTGAAATTGAACAAAAATGCCCTCACATAATAGTTTGGTCTAAAAATACTTTTGTTATCATTGGTTTGGTCCAAAACTGCATTTATAGTTACTTAATAGGTCAAAAATACCCTTTTTCTAAATAAATATATTATTTATTTTCTTTTTAAGCACATTCATTTACTAATAATATTTTTTTTTATTGGCAAATGCTTATCCTACTTCAATTCGGCAAAGATTAAGAAATAAAAATATTTCCTATTTTATTAGGATTTTTTTTATTGTTGTCTAATTGAAATTTATGATGGGGTGACTATGATCTTATATGTATGACCTATATTATCAGTTAAAAAAGTACAAAAAGTTATTTTATTTTAATTGATAAATGAAATTTAGAGGAAAAAATTATTACTTCCTACATATTTATTAGTAAAAGTGATTTAAAAGAAAAAAATAAGAATAGTATTCTTTAAAGTAATGTTTTTATTATGGAGAGAATTTAAAAAGAAAATGAAACATATATTTGTTAGGAAAAGGACATTTTTGGACTAAACTATTAGCAGTAGGGGCATTTTTGGACCAAAACTTTGAATTGAAGGCCTTTTTGTTCAATTTCAAATAGTTAAAGGGCATTTTTGACACTTTTCAGTTTATTATTTAGGGTGTGGTTGGTATGAAAGAAAAAATTTTCCTGAAAAACAAGTGGATTTATGACTTATTTTCTCATATTTGGTTGGTTATTAGAAAATATTTTCCGGAAAAATATTTTTTAGTGTTTGGTTTGTGAATGAAAAACAATTTTAAGAAAATATATACTCATATATTTTTACTAGAGAGTAGAAAGTAATTTTTGACCCGGAAACTAACCTCGATAATCGATCTAGGACATGACCCCGACATGCGAACTAGAACACAACCCCGACGACAAATCTGAAACTCGACCCTGAGATCTGACCAAGGACTTGACCCCGACTTTCGACACAAGACTCGACATTCGAATTGAGACCGGATATC
Organism: Solanum etuberosum; assembly: GCA_029582245.1. NCBI lineage: Eukaryota > Viridiplantae > Streptophyta > Magnoliopsida > Solanales > Solanaceae > Solanum > Solanum etuberosum. Next base: position 32,709 of record JAJONR010009661.1, read on the forward strand.
CCACCCAGGACCTGACCTCGACACCCGAACTTGAATTTTTTGGTTGGGGGAGGGGTTGGTTTGGGGGTAGGGGGTCGGTGGGTAGGGATAAAATAAATTGATTCTTTTTAAAAAAGAAATTTTTTTAATTTTTTTTTTTTTAATGGGGAGGGTCGGGGTTCGTTGGA